>BSBK01015289.1:0-25000 GCA_027943335.1 Chamaecyparis obtusa
TACACATATATATATTTACATATGTATATATATACATACATACATACATACATATATATATATATACATACACACATACATATACATATACACACCACACACATATATGTGTGTATATATGTATATGTATATGTTATATGTATATGTATATGCATATGTACTTGCATACATATACATATATATACACACACACACACACATATATATATATGTGTATATATGTATATGTATATGTATATATGTATATGTATATGTATATGTACTTGCATATATATATATATAGTGTATGTATATTCATAACTATTTAAAAATATATAAGGTTATTTTCTATGCTGTTATTTATCTTTTAATATAGAATTATATATGTCTATATATACATATATTTATAAATATATTCATATTTATGAATGTGTGTGTGCACGTGTGTGGACATGCTTTCATTGTATTATGCAAAGAATTTTAGAAGTTCTCCTAGAAATGAATCTATCAAAATAAGAACCAATAAATAAATATATACATACAAATATATGTATGTATATATATATACATATACATATGCACACACACAAACACACACATATATAAATATATATATATACATGTATATACATATACATATACATACATATAACAGACACACACACACACACACACACACACACATCTCTGTGTGTGTGTGTAAAAATATCTGATTACACATCCCCTTGTTTTATGAACATGTAAATATTTTTTGAAAGAAAAGCATACTAATAGTAAGACAATTTTTACAGATTTAAACTTAGTCACAAATCTATTTTCATTGAAAACAAAATTTCCTACTTTATTTCTTTTTTTTCGGATTTTGCAACTATGTATAAAATAACTTAAAATAAAGATTATTCAGAAGACACATTGAGTTCACAAAATTTGCATTTTCCCATTTCTCAAACTTTCCAAACCAAGGAAAATCAACTACCTATACAAGGAAGTTTAAATATTTTTCAAGCTTTAGAATAACCCCCTATCCAATTAATTTATCTCATTTTCAATTAGGAATGGCTCCAATAAAAGAGAGCTTTTAATCCTCAACAAACAATAGAGATCAATATTTTTATTTTTATTTTGTCACACCATCATTTCCATTCTTGCATAAAATGTAGACCTGAAAACATGAATAGAGAAATGACCATGAAAGATCACCTCCCAACCTAGATCTTTACAAGGCCAACCCTGAGCTAGGAGAACTAAAGACAAAATGGGCGACACTCAAACACAATACACATGTAAAGAAAAAAAAAAGTATTTTACAAGATTGCATGCAACATCAAAATCCCAACCCAAGGCTTGCACAAAGTCATTAAGTGAATCAAAAACATAGGGGTGAAGGTAGACCAAGTACCCAAGAGGAGAAAGCTGAAAATACATAATAACAAATGCCTTCACAAGACCGATACATAGGCTATATTTTTCATCTTAATCAACCCAATAACTACCCTTATGACCCCCAATGGCCACAAGCTCAAAACTCTCTCAATGACCCCCATTTACAATAGAATAATTTTACATGGAATCCATAATCCACGCTTTTCCCTCTCTTCTAAGAAGAGCGACTCTACACTCTATGGGTTGTACCAAAATTACCTTAAGCCCCAAGGATACTCTTCCCTCCCAATGGCAAGTTTGGCTTTGCACTCCCATGAGCATACAACACAAAAGATCCAAATAAGTGACCACAACAACAAATCAAGAAAAAAACTTCATTTCAATCACATAAAAGAAATCACAATGCTCATACAAAACTTAGTTTTCTTAACAAATAAAATGAAACCATTTCTCTACATGGGTAGAGGTGAACCAAACTCTACTCCAGCTATGGAAAAATGAAATTTGTAGAAGAGTTGCCCAATTTCCAAGTCTTCTTTCTTAGCCAAAATACTAACTCCAAGTTGTTATCTCTAAAGTTGAAGAGTGGGTGAACAATCTATAATTTTGGAAATCCTTCTAAAAAGGCTCCTCTCACATCTCCCAACTCTTATGAAATAGGGACAATTGACTCGCAAAGATCAATTGCAAGTATCTTGTTTCCTCAAAGTCTCAAATAAGTCTTAAAAATAATTTAGTAAGAATAATTATATATGATACCTTCTTAGAAGATTGTTCTTAATATCATTATCACTGTTATTGTTGATTAACAATTAGATATTGATTACTAGATATGTACTTAGTGTAATGCAATAATGTTAAAATTATCTCTTCTGTCCTGGATATGATTATGTAAGAATGGTCTTGATATCCAATATGTGCTTCTACTAAATAATATTAGCTTTCTCTGAAATCACAATGGAAAGTATGCATCTATCTTCTCATTATCACTTATAGCTATATGATGATCTGCTGCTCCTGATATGTCTAAAAGAATATATATATAAATATGATTTTTCTTATATGGGTATGATGTTGTCGTTGATATTTCATGAATATGTAATTAGGTATGGTGTCACTTATAACGGTGCAGTGTTGTTCCTGACTTGCCTTTATATAGTTGCGATAATGATGCTCTTCTTGATGTCGAATTTGTTCTATATATGACCGGTTTTGACCCAGATCGATTGCTCAGTAATCCAATATATATCCAAGGGTTAAAATAATATTCCATGATGATGATCGAATGAGTTCAAACTCCCTTATGTATCTTGCACAATAGAAGGATGACATTTTAAGAGATATGTATGTTCTTAATTATGCCTCTCTATGAGCAAATGGCATCTCTCCATAACAATCGGTTTCTCTGATCGCTGTCATCATGATCACTGTTTAGAATTAATCATTCCAATCTCTGGCTTACTAATGGTTATGACTAATCATTCAATTTATAGTCAACTTCTTCCTTGAATCAATATTTCTTTTTGGTTAGTAATATGTAGCGATACTTGATAGTGATCGGATGTTTATCATGTCTTCCTTTATCAGATATTGATGAGGCCAGGGTTTCGTATACGATTGATCTGCCATTCAACCATGAAGATAATGGCTTGGCTGACTATCAACACCGAGTCTATTTGATTGATTCTTATCATGCTGGCTGTAATGATCTTTGGATGTCGTTTGGGATATCCAAATAGATGTGTGCGCTACCGTGTATAGTGTCTTTGATTTGGATTGCCCATTATGGGATTATCGTTGTGCTCTCTGAATTAATCTTCCTGCCCCGTCACTACTGCTGAGTTACCGTTCGAGATATATTTCTTCTCATGTATGGCATCTACATTGTATCACCGTTTCCGCATTTGAGATTCTCTTCACCGAATATTTTATAAGCAATCATAAATCTGTCTCGGTGTTATGTGTTCCCATCTACTATAGGATTGTTGGGTCTCGTGGTTCAATCTTCAAGCGGGCCGTTCGAGTTTATTCTCTGTGGTGACGGAACCTGTAAGATTGTCGACCAACTCACCTAGCGTCGCTGATAATATGTGCCATTCGAGATTTTATTACTATATCCTCGTTGATATAGTTTGGTTTAATTAATTATTGTCAAATTTATTAATTGTATATTATAATATTTTAATTATAATTATATGTATTATATTATAATATAATTATGATTATCTTGTATATTACAATATTATAATTTTGTACATTATATTATAATACAATTATGGTATTATATTATTACTTTATCATTTATATTTTAATTTTATTATTATTTATTCTTTTTGTTTATATTAATTATTATCTATTGTTATTAAATCTTATTTTAGAAGTGGGGACATTACATTGCACTCCCATGAGCATACAACACAAAAGATCCAAATAAGTAACCACAACAACAAATCAAGAAAAAAACTTCATTTCAATCACATAAAAGAAATCACAATGCTCATACAAAACTTAGTTTTCTTAACAAATAAAATGAAACCATTTCTCTACATGGGTAGAGGTGAACCAAACTCTACTCCAGCTATGGAAAAATGAAATTTGTAGAAGAGCTGCCCAATTTCCAAGTCTTCTTTCTTAGCCAAAATTCTAACTCCAAGTTGTTATCTCCAAAGTTGAAGAGTGGGTGAACAATCTATAATTTTTGGAAATCCCTCTAAAAAGGCTCCTCTCACATCTCCCAACTCCCTAGAACAAGGTGTGTGTGTTCCTATTGGTCTCCCCTGAAATGGCACTCAAAGAGGTGGCTTGGAGATGGGAAAAATGTATTAGTCAACCAAAGCAAGGTTGTCTACCCAAGGAAAATCTTTCAAAAGCTGATTTTCGTCCATCTTGAGAAGCCAACTTTTGAAAGGACTCTCAAGTAATATGTAGGTGGTACTATGGCTAAAAATGTCCGTTACTCATAGGTACATGAAGTGGGCTTACTAAAAGGACCTTAACTCCACCATAGGAGTTAGTTTAACCTCTCAAAATTTTACCTAAAGTTTACCTACGGGTCTAACTTGATTCGATCAAAATCAAGGCTCTCTAACTAAGTGATCTCATGGAGATGCTACAAGGTACTTGGGTGTGCATTGGTTTTACACAATCTCCCTCCAATGGACACATCATAGCCAACTCATACACATTACAAGTTTCAAGTGACACCATAAATACATATCAAAAAATACACGCATTGTCCATTTATAGGATTTACAAATTAACAAAATATAATTTGAACAAACATGCAAGTATTCACTTTTATGAATAAGACACATTACATATGAGGTAATGTCTCTTCAAATAGACACCCCCTTGGTTTCACTATCAGACATAGGTTTTACCTTAGTTCTCTAAATAATTCCATGGTCACTTTCCTGAACATCTCATTTCAAATATTAGTAGTCCAAGAAAATCCTATGTATATATATAAATTTAAGTGAGAGAATATCATTAAAGCATATCAAATTTTAATTCATATTTTCAAAAAATGAAATCATAGCTCAACACCATAAAAACCAATTAATATTTTTCCCAAGAAATTCCTCATGAAAACACACACATACATATATAAGTATATGAAACAAATCCATTTAGCCACATAACATTCAGTTAACATCTAATCTACTCCAAATCATAACTTAACATGAATAGAATCAATTTAACATGAAATCTAATACTCAATTGCATCATCATAATAATAATTTAAGTCAACTAACCATAATGTATGTGTAAATGTATCATCATAATATTGTCCACATAAGTTCTCAAATCCACATAAAGTAGAACACATTATATCCAATTGTATCAAATACTTGTCAAATAAAGTCTAAATCCATAATGCATCAAAATAGTGTATCAAATAGTAAGTCTTTCATGAAAGTAAATGCAATGCTATGAAAATATCGAGGCAGGGCCTCCCTCCCTTCCCCTCTAGGAATGAACTTCCTCTTGGAGTTCATAAAAAATATGGGGATACTAAGATCTTGTATGCGCTATGTCCTCCCATGATGTTGTAAGCTCATCATAACAATCCCACTGGACCCTAAACTGGTCCAGCTCTCAGCCTCAAAGAGATAGTTTCCGGTGTACCAAAATGTGAATGGGCTCTAAATCTAGATGCCTTCCTGACTCCACCTACAAGGCATCCCAATATATGATATGAGACTCATAAAAAATATATCTCCTTGGTACAAAAACATGGAAAACATTGTGAATGCATGACAAGATAGGTGGAAAATCTAGATGATAAGAAAGTAGTCCTATCATCTCAAGGATCTCAAAAGGTCCAACAAAGTGAGGTGAAAGTTTAGACCCCTTTCAATAATGGATTGGACTCTTATGTGGTTGCACTCTCAAGAAGACTCTATCACCAACTATATAAGTACAATCTATCCTCTTCACATCTGCATACTTCTTATGTCTATCCTAAGCCTCCCTAAGGTTTTGTTTAATCAAAACTACCTACTACTCCATATCTTGAACTAACTATGGCCCAATAGTTGCTCTATCCTCAACACAATCCCGACTTAATGGTGTCTTGCATGGTCTAACATATAAAGCCAGAAAGAGTGGCATCCCCAATTATGTGTGATGCCCATTGTTATAAGAAAACTTTACATGTGGAGAATGTCCTATAACACCTAGTTAACCCTCTCTATCTATCCATCCATGTTTGGATGATATGCTATGCTAAAGTTAAGCCTGGTGCCTAAAGATATCTATAATTCCCTCAAAAAGGAAGATGTAAAGAGAGATTCCATACTAAAATGATCTTACAGGGAGTTCCATGAAGTCT
The DNA here is from genome assembly GCA_027943335.1 of Chamaecyparis obtusa. Classification (NCBI taxonomy): domain Eukaryota; kingdom Viridiplantae; phylum Streptophyta; class Pinopsida; order Cupressales; family Cupressaceae; genus Chamaecyparis; species Chamaecyparis obtusa. The sequence goes on from BSBK01015289.1 coordinate 6,197, forward strand.
AAAAATATCCTGCAACACCTATACCACTTATGGAGCTGTGAATGTAGTATATATGGGTGAGAAGTGAGTGACTTTGGTCAAATTATCAACTATAATGCAATAGCATCTTGGGTTCTTGGCAATCTAGTATCACCAAAAACATGTTAGAGTTGTTAGATGTGCTCGGTAGCTTCTTTTGGGCTCTCGGTGAGGTATTCTTGTTTCCACAGATGGGGCTCAGTTGTTCGACAAGTTGGTTTGGTTTTTCAATGAGTCAGTTTCAGTTGCTCGGTAGTATTTCTCAGTGAGTGGTTTATTTTGGATCTTTGTTGAGGCTGACTAGTGTATTTAATTTTGGTCGCAGAGTTAATGGTTTCATCAATCATTAGGAAGTGTGTGGACCTAAATTTGGGTTGTCCCTTTCTCCAATGTTGGATCTCAAGGATCTTTATATCTGACCTGTTCAGTGGCCTCTTGTATAAATAAAATAGTATGTTGTAGATCTTGAGTAGTTTTAGGAGTGGATTACAGAGGATAGAATCTGAAGGTTGGTAGATCCTCACATACATATGAGGATTGTTTCTATTTGATTTCTAATTGTACTGGTCCTAATCAAGAAGGCCTTACAACTAGGCATGTATGAAGTTTGTGATGAATAATAAATTAATTCCTCTACATTCTCTCACTCCCAGTCTTGTTTTATTTCTTTTGAGTATTGATCTTGTAGGCAGGTCGGTAGTTGGGTGTTCATTTGGCCCCATCCTCCTCCCTCCTTTGCATTAGGTGGTATCAGAACGAGGTTAGATATTGTTCCTTCTTGTAATCCCTAGTTCATATCTTGTTTTGGGGTGGAAGATTTCTATCTGATCTACAATTGTAGAGGGTTTAAAGATGGTTCATGGGAGGAAAGATACAGATCCAGGCTTAGCGAATATGATAAGAACAATTGCTACTAGATTAGAAGCTGTTGAGACAACCCAACATACAAGAAGACATCTTGATGATGTTATTGATGAAGGAATCAAAGATGAGCAGGTTGAAGTAGATCATGAACCCGTGATGGATCAAGGTGAATAAACACTTTTGATGCCATTAACAAATTTGAATGCTACACCTCATTTAAACCATCTTGAATACATTGGAAGGATGGATTCAAATGACTTGATGGATTGGATAACTGAGATGGAAAAGTATTTTTAATATAAAAATATTTCAAAGGAAAAGACGGTGAAAATTGCAAGTACAAAAATCAAAGTTAATGCATCCTTATGATGGGAGCATCTACAATTGGACATAAAGAGGAAAGGAAAAGACAAAATCAAGATATCGAATAAGATGGTGAAGAAATTGAAAGACAAGTTTTTACCTTGTGATTATTAGATTAACCTAGTTATAAGATTGCAAAGTTTGAAGCAGAAAGATAGCTCAGTAAAAGATTATATTGGAGAATTCTATAGATTAGACATCAGATCTAGACATATTGATGATGAGGTAGAAAGAATTGCTAGATATTAGAATGGGTTAAGAGTTTATATTCAAGAGGAAATCAGTTTGGTTAAGTTGGAAAGTATTGTAGAAGCTTATCAGTTTTCCCTAAAAGTTGAGGAGAAATTGAACAAAAGACATGAGAAAAGATAAAGAGGAAGAGGTGGTAGATTCCCTAGAGGAGAGGTAGATTGTATGGTGAAAAAAAAAATCTGATCAAGACAAAATAAATCAGGATAAATGCAAGATTGAGTGGAAAGGTGAAAGTTCTTTTAGAGGAAGATGAAATAACTACTTAGGTGGCTATGGCAGAGGTGGATTCTGAGGAACTTGTTACAATTGTGGAGGAGAAGGACATAGTTCATTTGAGTGTACACATGCAAGAAATAAATTCGACAGTAGTAGAAATGCCTTGGTGTAAGAAGACTCACCGAATGAACCAGAGAAGGAAAATAATTTGATGGTCAGAAGAGCATTATGGACTAAAAGTAATAAGGAAGATCTGGTAAGGAAATTTTTTTTCAAGAATAGGTGTAGAGTTGTTGATAAAGTGTGGGTAATCATTGATAGTGGAAGCTCAAAGAATCTGACATCTGAGGAAATGGTTGTAAAGTTGCAGTTTGAAAGGTTGAAACACCTGAAACCCTATCAAATTTCATGCATCAAGGATGAGCATACACTATTTGTAAATGAAAAATGTAATGTGAACTTGAAAATTGGCAAGTACTATGATAAGGTTTTGTGTGATATTATGCCTATGGATTTTTATCATATGTTTTTGGGTAGACCTTGGAAATATGATAGACATGCTATATATGATGGGAGATTGCATAAATATATGATTTGGGATGATGGGAGAAGACAAATCTTGTTACCTTTGATTGAAGAATCTATTGGTAATGTTTGTACATTTATGAAAGTTTGTTTGATGGAAAGAATAAAGTTTTTTAAGGATTTGAAGAAGAATGATGTATTTTTTTGTTGTGATTCCTAACAAACTAAGTAAGAAGATAGTGAATAGTATCCCTGAAGAGGTTAATAAATTACTCACCAAGTACAAAAAGATCATTTTTGATAATGTACTTGATGGTTTTATATCCAAGAGAAGCATTAATCATTGTATGGATCTGATTCTTGGAGCTAGTTTTCCAAATAAAGAATCACATCAGTTGACACCTACCAAGAATGAGGAACTTAGCTGACAAATCTAAGAGTTATTGTAGAAAAGTTTGATTCAAGAAAGTTTGATTCCATGTCTAGTACCAGATGTATTAGCACCTAAGAAGAATGGAGAGTGGTGAATGTGTACTGATTCCAGAGAAATCAACAAGATAACTGTGAAATATCAATTTCCTATACCAAGAATGGATGACATAATGGATATTTTCAATGGAGAAAAGTATGTTAATAAAATTGATTGCTAAATTTCATGTGTTAGCTTTACCTGATTTGAATACGGTATTTCAAGTTGAATGTGATGAAAGTGGTAGTGCAATAGGAGTTGTTTTGAGTCAAGAAGGTAAACATGTTGCTTTCTTTAGTGAGAAATTGAATGATGCTAAAAGGAAATATTTTCTGTATGATCATGAGTTCTATGCTATTTTTCAATCCCTAAATTAATGTAGACATTATTTGATACTAAGTGAATTTGTGTTGTATATCGATCATAAGGAATTATAGTATTTAGGTATTCAAAATAAGTTGAATCAAAGAAATCAACTGGGTTGAGTATTTATAGAGTTATAAATTTGTGATAAAACATAAGAGTGGAGTCACTAACTGATTTTCTGATGCATTGAGTAGAAGAAGATCTTTGATGATTGAAATGAGAATTGAAGTTCTTGGTTTTCATGACATGAAGGATTTGTATGAAACTGACCTTGATTTTTATGAGTCATGAAGAAACTACGAAGTACCTATTCAAGATCAATTGAGTACTAAATGGGAAGACTATTTCATTAAAGAAGGTATGTTGTTTAAAGGTATTCAATTGTGTATACCGAGAGGATCAATGAGAAATAATTTGATAAAGGAGAAACATAGTAGTGGTTTGGCTGGACATTTTGGCATTAATAAAACATTGAATTTTCTTAAGGAGAGATACTTTTTCCCACGGTTATATAAGGATGTTCAAAAATTTGTGAGAAGTTGTGGAGTTTTTCAAGTTGAAAAGGGAGTAAGTCAGAATACTAGATTATATACACCGATTTTTGTTCCTGAGAAACCTTGGAGTGATATCAGTATGGATTTTGTTCTTGGCTTACCGAAGACAGTAAGAGGTAATGATTCTATATTTGTTGTTGTGGATAGATTTTCTAAAATGACACATTTCATAACCTATAGGAAAACATCAGGTGTTATGCATGTAGAAGATCTTTTCTTTAAGGAGATTGTTAGATTACATGGATTATCAAAGAGTATCATCTCTGACCGAGATAGTAAGTTTGTTGGTTATTTCTAGAAGACTCTATGGAAAAATTTGGTTACTGAGTTGAAGTATAGTTCTACATTTTATCCACAGATTGATGGATAGATAAAGGTTGTAAATAGAAGTTTGGGTAATTTGTTGAGATTCTTAGTTGGAGATAAACTGAGTAATTGGGATTCTATGTTGGCAGAAGAATGATTTTCATACAATAATTTAGTGAATAGGAGTATTGGAAAAACACCTTTTGAGATTGTTAATGCCACACAATCAAGAGGTATATCAGATTTGAAGAACATTGTTGGAGAAGATAAGATAATTTTTGAAGGAAAAGAATTTGCTAAGTTCATCAAGACATTGCATGAGGAAGTGAAACATAAGTTGGATCATAGTAATAAAAAATACAAGGACATAGAAGATAGATCAAGAAGACATAAGAATTTTCTAGTTTGAGATGAAGTAATGGTTCATTTGAAGAAAGAAAGATTTATTGTTGGAACCTATGGGGAATTTAAGATGAAGAAATTTGGTCCCTACAAGATATTGAGAAAGTTTGATAGTGGGAATTCTTATGAGATTGACTTACCTAATGAAATGAATATATCACCTATATTAAACATTACATATTTGTATGAGTATCATCAATCTAATGAAGAAAGGATAGTACCAAATGATTATCCTAAGAAGAAGACATAAGAAATTGAGCAGATTTTGGAACAAAGAGTTGGTAGAATTACAAGAGGAAAATAGTACATTGAATATCTAGTAAAGTGGAAGAACAAACCAATTGAAGATAGTTCATGGATTTCACAATCTGAGTTGGATTCATCTTGGGTCATACCTACTGCATGATTCAGAGAATCATTTCAAAACAACCCCGAGTGTTTGATGTAGGAGCATCTTGGGTTCTTGGCAATCATGTATCACCAAAAACATGCTAGATTTGTTAGACGTGCTCAATAGCTTCTTTTGGGCTCTTGGTGAGGTATTACTATTTCCATCAATGGGGCTCAGTTGTTTCTCAGTTTGGTTTTTCATTGAGTTGGTTTGATTGTTCACCTATTCGGTTTTGGTTGCTTGGTAGTCTTGCTCACTCAATGGTCTATTTTGGATCTTTATTGAATCTAATTGATGTATTTGATTTTGGTTGCAGAGTTAATAGTTGCATCAATCATTAGGAAGTGTGTGGACCTAAATATGGGTCATCCCTTTCTCCAATGTTGGATCTAAAGGATATTTAGATCTGACATATTTGGTGGCCTCTTTTATAAATATAATAGTATGTTTTAGATCTTGAGTAGTTTTAGGAGTGAAATCTAGAGGATAGAATTTGAAGGTTGGTAAATCCTCACACGTATGAGGACTATTTGTATTTGATTTATAATTGTATTGGCCATAACTGGGAAGGCCTTACAGCCTGACATGTATGAAATTTGTGATGAATAATAAATTAAGTCTTTTGCATTCTCTCTCCCAGACTTGTATTTTTTCTTCTGAGTGTTGATCTTGTAGGAAGGTTGGTATTTGGGTGTTCATTTCACCCCATCCTCCTTCCTCCTTTGCATCAAACTATCACCATAATTGCATTATGGTGGCAAGATGACATAGGAAGTACAATGATGAAATCCATACAAATAGTGTCCCAGTTCCACTCAGGTATCTTATGGAGATGAATAAATCCACCCAAATGGTGGTGTTCTTCCTTAAATCATTCAAACTCAAGGCATATGGCTATTGACTCTACAATGTGTTTCCTCATGCCTAACTAGTGATACAAATTCCTCAAATTTCTATGCATCTTATTGATCTTAGGTTGTGCTACATAAGGTTCTCTATGAGCCTCTAACATAATGAAATATTGCAATCCCACAGAAGAAGGTACATAGATGTATCCTCTATGGTGTAATAGCCCATTAGAATCTAATGAATAATCAACATAATTACTCTCTAGGGATTTTTGAGGTTGAACTACCTGACAAAACTTTACGTACCACTCATCCTCATGCAAATGATGCAACGTGAAATCCCTCCAACCTATATCTATGAACATATAATATATCTCATGAAATATCCTACCTGATGCATCTATGACTATGTTCTCCTTCCCCTAAATGTAGTGAACATCAAAATCATACTCACAAATAAACTTCATCCATCTCCACTGACGAGCATTAAGGTTCAGCTGAGTGAAGAGGAAGTGTCTCCATATCACTAGTGTGTGTACCACTACTAGAAGATAAATTTCATGGGTAGGGTAGTTAAGCTCATGAGTTTTAAGATGTGATGGATCAACCTTCCTACATAAGTACTACTCCAAAACCATCCAAGGAAGCATCTTTTCATACTACACAATCTTCTATAGGATCTAGCACAACAAGGATAGGTGCACTGGTAAGTTCTTTCTTGAGTTCCCAAAAGTCCCTCTTGCACTTCTTTATCCACTCATATTTCTTCCCCTTTAATTGAATGAATGTAATAGGGTGTGCTACTCTAGATAATCGCTCAAAAAAGTGTATGTAATATCCTACTAATCCCATGAAACTCCTGACATTGGTCACAGTATTTGGCATTGGCCAATCCATGATGGCTCTAACCTTTGATGGGTCAAATGAGATCCCATCACCTGAAATAACATGTGGTATGTATTGAATACCCAATCTAAGGAATGCACACTTTGACAAACTACCATACAACTGATTATCTCTCAAAAATTACAATACATGTTTCAAGTGCTCCTCATGCTCCTTCATTTTGAGAATATATCAATATATCATCAACAAACACAATGACAAATCAGTTAAGGAATGTACATAAAATTGATTCATGAGACTCATGAATATAGTTGGAGAATCTATAAGACTAAATGGAACAACCATAAACTCATTGTGGCCATATCTAGTACAAAAAGAGGTTTTGTGAATGTCAGTATCTACAATCCTCAACTAATGATACCCTAACTTTAGATCTATCTTAAAGAATACCTTGGCACCCTGAAGCTGATCAAATAAATCATCGACCCTAGGGAGTGGGCACCAGTTCTTAACAGTTACTTTTTTTAACTATCATTAATTCATGAATAATCATAGAGTTCCATCCTTCTTCTTAACAAAGATAATGGGTGCACCCCAAGGAGAGATGCTAGGAAGAATGTGTCCTTTCTCTAAAATCTCCTCTAGTTGAATCTTGAAATCATTAAGGTCATTAGTGGTCATCCTATATGGTGCCCTTGAAAATGGTTATGTTTATTGGTACAAGATCTATGTGAAAATAAACTTCCCTATAGGGTGGCATACCGAGAAGCTTAGAAGGAAACACATCTAAAAACTCTTGAAGGATAGGATGGTCATAAAGTGAGGGTTCCTTATCCTCCTCTTCCTCTCTATCACTAATAGTGAAGGAAAATAATTGACATCCCTTTTTCATGATCTTCTTAAGATCCATAGAAGAGATCATACAAAGGGATATAGGTGTATGGATCCCCGAGATCATTGTATAAGTTCTATGATCATCTACATACTCAATATTTTTTTGACAATAATCCATCTTATCTCTATGGGAAGAAATCCAATCCATGCCAATTCCATAAGATCCTAGAGGTATAATACAAAGGTCTTCCATGGTGGTCATATCACTAATATACATCTGATAATCCTTATCCATTGATTTAACATACACTCTAGCCCCTAATGCTAACTCAACTTCCCAATTGACACCCTACCTAGTTGCCACTAGCTCGCAATGCTCCACAACCAATAGAGAAGTAAAATAATTAGTAGGTCATCAATTAAATAGGATTGTAACACTACTACCTCTGATCATATATGTGGCCTCTATTACTATGTCATAATGCTTTTCCTAGTGGCTATCAACTACTACAAATACCCTATGGGGCTTACTTGTGTCCCCAATTGTAGGTTCTAATGCCACCATACAATGTTTGCCTTCCATCTAACCCTATGGAATATCTATAGCTATGTGCCCCATGGCACCAAAACAATAACACGGTGCATGTACCTTTAAGCTTGAACTCTCTATGGCCTAGACTACTATTGTCCTCTAGTCCTACTAGACCCACTCAAACCACCCTTGGTGGATTTATGATTCCATGTCAAAGGTGTATCTAGAACCTATGGCCATTGATCTCTCCTAGGACCCTATGACTGCCAATGCTTGGGCTTAGAGTCTTGATGTCCCTGTGATGGAATCTAACTATAATTATGTTGAGACTTTTGCTTAGGGTGAGTGGTTTTATAAAACCCTAATGACTATCTATGATTACTCTCCCAGTGGTTTTTCTAAACCCTAGATGTCAGTGTAATTGATGTAGGAGCATCTTGGGTGTAAGAGCAATCTTGCATCACCCAAAAATATTTCTATTTTTGTATTCAATAAGGGCTATCTTGTGCAGAGTTGCTATTTATGGAAACTTGCTATTTTTAGTAAGTTGGTCTTACGATCTCGGAATGTCTGATTTTACATATGGAGGTTCATCTTATTCATATCAGCCTACCAGCAAAGTTTCATGGCTAGATCAGGTGTAGTTTTGAAGATATTGAAGATTTTCGGTATTGGCAGCAGGGTACAAAAACTTCAAACTCAGTTTTGAAGGCTTTAGAGGCCTCAGATGAGGTTGAAAATTTGGGTGATGGGCACTTTGCATTGGTCAAGCCTATAGAGCGCTTCGTGAAATTTCAAGAATGGGGTTATAATAGCCAAATGGGTCAACGAGCGATGACTTATGGTCTTCGGAAGTTGGGTCACCTGAAATGGAAGAAAATAATTTTTCTTCAAAATTTCTGTTTGGGTTTCAAAACTCATTTTGAGTCGAATTTGATGTAATAAATTGTAAAATAAAATAATTCTAAGTTTGGTCAGCCCTAAGGGCTAAATTTCTAGAACCTTCTCGGGTGGTGGAAATTGCTTATATAAAGAAGGCCCGTAGTGTTGTCTAGAGTAGTTTTGGGTAGTAGATTTGGGTATTGATTCGAGGCTTTGTCCAATAGAATATTGTAAGGGAATGCCCATGTGGCTTTGCATATTGTAATTCTGAAAGTTTGTAATTCCACATTTGTGGAGATAATAAGAAGCCAATTTTTTATTCTTGCATATTATTGTTGTTGTTTCTCTATTTATGTTATGTGCTTGTGGTATTAAGGGGAGCACCCTTCATCAAGTGGTATTAGAGCAGGAGTTCTTGAGTGTGTAAATAGATCACCGACTGTGAGGAAGTTTGCACCAGGACCGTGGTTAGGGTTTCAGCGCGCATCGCAAAAATGCCTCCACGAAGAGAATGTGGCGAAAGAGCTGGTGCTGTGACACCTGAGGTTAGAGAGCTGAAGAGACAAGTGCGAGTATTGCAAGAAGAGATTCGTAGAGGAATGAATCTTAATGTTAGAGATGAAAGTGAGGATGAAGCCGAAGAAGAATATCAAGAAGGAGAAGCTGAAATTGTGAACCAGGAGGAAGAAAGACTTTTTCGGGCAATTTCCAAGATTAGGAAAAGACCTAAGATTGAGGTTCCTACATTTTTTAGAAATCTTAACCCAGAGGAATTGATCGACTGGATCAATGAATGTGAGGAATATTTTGAGTATGAAGATGTTGAGGATCTTGATAGGGTCAAATTTGCGAAGGCTAGGTTGAAAGGTCATGCGAAGATCTGGTGGCAAGAAATTCAATTGGAGTGAAATAGAAGAGGGAAAGATAAAATCACAAGATGGGATCAGATGGTGGATAGATTGAAGCGATAGTTCATTCCTATTGATTATGAGCTTGACCTACTAAAGAAAATGCAAAGTTTGAAGCAAGCAAGAAGATTTGTTCAGCAGTATACAGAGGAGTTCTATCGACTCCTCATCAGAACGGGCCATGCAGAAGCTGATAAGGAGAAAGTTTCCTGATACTTTAATGGGTTAAGGCCAAGCATTCAGGAGGAGTTGAATCTGGTTTGAATGAACAATATTGAGGAGGCATACCAGTTTGCCCTAAAAGTAGAGGAAAAGTTGAACAAGAAGTTTGAGAGCAGAAAAAATGGAAGAGGTCGTAGTGGAAGATCTGGTGGACGGTCATATGGTGGCCGAAATGAAGATCCAAAAAAGAAGGATGAGGCCAGTAGCAGTTAGAATCAGAGAGGAAATAATTCCAATTGTTTCCAGGATCAGAGTAATAGAGATCAGAGAGGAAGAGGAAGAGGACAAGGATCTAGAAGAGGAGGCTTCCGTGGAACATATTTTCACCGTGGAGAAGAAGGTCATAGGGCATTTGAATGTACTCAGCGCCAAGGTAGAATAGATAGGAGAAATGAAGGCCAAGCCAGAGTTGCACATGTAGATGAAGATGCTAGATCATCAAATTCTAAAGATGCTAAAAGAGGAGAAATGCTAATTAACAGAAGAGTCTTGATGAGTGGTGAGAATGAACCTGAACAAAGGAGGAGCTTGTTTCGCACTAGATGCAAGTGTGAGGGTAAATGCTGTGATGTGATTATCGATAGTGGAAGCACTAAAAATTTAGTGTCAAAAGAGATGGTGACAAAGTTGAAGCTCAAGAGACAGAAACACCCACATCCATATCAGATTGCCTGGGTGCAAGATGACCACAAGGTCATGGTCAGTTAACAGTGCCTGGTAAAGTTCAAGATCGGTGGGTACCAAGATGAGGTACTATGTGATATCATCTCTATGGATGCGTGTCATATGTTGTTGGTAGATCATGGTATTTTGACAGATGTGTTGTACATGATGGTCATGCGAATACCTATTCCCTGACAAAGGATGGAGTGCGACATAAGCTAAAGCCATGGAAGGAGACCGAAGAAAAGGTATGTATTAATGCAAGAATAACATTTGTTGATGGAAGAAAATTCCTAGATGGTATGAGGCATGAGCATGTGTGTTTTTCTTTAATTCCAAAAGTTGGTAAAGAAGAAGTAGAACCACCGGTAAGGAAGATCAGTCATCAGATGGATTTGATTCCAGGAGCCAGTTTTCCAAACAAGGTAGCACACAGAATGACACCAGCAGAAAGTGAAGAGTTGAACAGACAAGTACATGAGTTATTATAGAAGGGGTTGATTCGAGAGAGTCTATGTCCTTGTGCTGTACCAGTGGTATTAGCACCAAAAAAGAATGGAGAGTGGAGGATGTGTACAGATTCCAGAGTAATAAACAAGATCACAATCAAGTATAGGTTTCCATTGCCACGAATGGATGATATTATGGATTGTTTGAGTGGGGTTATGTATTTCTCAAAGATAGATCTGAAGAGTGGATATCACCAGATTTAGATCAGAGAAAGAGATGAATGGAAGACTGCCTTCAAGACAAAGGAAGGACTGTATGAGTGGTTAGTCATTCCTTTTGGGCTAACCAATGCACCGAGCACTTTCATGCGGCTCATGAATGAGGTTCTGAAAGAATTTCTGGGTAAGTTTGTCATTGTTTACATAGATGATATTTTGATTTTTAGCAAGACATTGGAGGAACATATGATGCATATTCGTATGGTGTTTGAGAAATTGAGAGATGAGAAATTGCTGATTAATTTGAAGAAGTGCAGTTTTGTGAAGAAAGAGTTAGTGTATTTGGGATTTGTAGTTTCAGTAGAAGGTCTAAAAATGGACCCAGAGAAGGTACAGGCTACCTTGAATGGCCTACTCCAAGGAGTGCTACTGAGGTAAGATCTTTTCATGGTTTGGCTAGCTTTTACAGAAAGTTTATCAGAAATTTTAGCAGTATTTGTGGACCCTTGACTGAAACAATGAGAGGGGATAGAAAAAAGTTTAAGTGGACTAATGGGGCAGAAAAGAGTTTTCAATTGTTGAAATAAAAAGTTACAGAACAACCTGTTTTAGCACTTCCAGATTTTAATACGGTGTTTCAAGTAAATTGTGATGCTAGTGGTACTACAATAGGAGCTGTTATGAGCCAAGAAGGTAAACCTGTTGCTTATTTCAGTGAGAAGTTAAATGATGCCAAGACAAAACATTCTGTCTATGATCAGGAATTTTATGCTATAGTTCAGGTATTAAAGAAGTGGAGATATTATCTGCTTCCTAAGGAGTTTTTTTTGAATACTAATCATCAAGCATTGCAATATTTGAATAACAAGAGTGAAAAGTGAAAAGTCTAATAGGGTTGCAGATGCTCTTAGCAGAAGGCAACTATTGCTGACACAGATGTAGATTGAAGTGGTTGGGTTCAAGGAACTCAAGAATTTGTATCTAGAGGATCCTGATTTTGGTGAAGCTTGGAAAGCTTGTACAAAACCTGTTACTCTAGACAAGATGAAATGGCTAGATTTTATCATCCAAGATGATATGCTATTCAGAGGGAGTCAGTTGTGCATTCCAAAAAATTTTATGAGGGAGAATCTCATCAAGGAGAAGCATAGTGGAGGATTGGCTGGACATTTTGGTCGTGATAAAACCCTTGCTTTGGTTGGTGAGAATTATTATTGGCCATAATTGTAGCAAGATGTGAAGAAGTTTGTACAGAGTTGCATAGTATGTCAGATGGTGAAAGGAGTGAAGCAAAATACAAGGTTGTATCTGCTATTACCTATACCAGAGAAGCCTTGGGAGGATATCAGTATGGACTTTGTTCTTGGTTTATCGATGACATAGCAGGGACATGATTCAATTTTTGTAGTAGTTGACAGATTTTTGAAGATGACACATTTCATTCCCTGCAAGAAGACTAATGATGTTGTTCATGTAGTAGAATTGTTTTTTAGAGAAGTGGTGAGACTACATGGTTTGCCAAAGACCATAGTTTTAGATCGAGATACTAAGTTTCTTGGATATTTTTGGTGGACATTGTGGAAGAAGTTGAAGACAGATTTGAAGTTCAGTTCATCACATCATCCATAGACTGATGGACAAACAGAGGTGGTGACTAGAAGTTTGGAAAATCTGCTGAGATGTTTGGTTGGAGATAAGCCAACAAGATGGGATTTGATTTTACCATAGGCAAAATTTACATACAATAATTCTTTCAACAGGAGCACTGGTAAATCACCATTCTAGATTGTATATGGAAGTAGTCCAAGAAATGCATCTGAGTTGAGAAAGATAGATAAAGGAGAAATAAGTAGTGCTGAAGATGAGGATTTTGCAGAACATTTGAAGAACATCCATGAGGAGGTGAGGAAGCATATTACCAAGATGAATGTGCAGTATAAGACTAAGGTAGATGAGAAAAGGAGGCATAAGGAATTTCAGGTTGGGGATGAAGTCATGGTTCATTTGCGGAAGGAGCAGTTTCTAGTTGGTACATATAACAAGCTGAAAATAAAGAAGCTTGGACCATGTAAGATACTGAAGAAGCATGATTCAAGAAATGCATATGAGGTAGGATTGCCTACTGAGCTGAATATTTCACTAGTGTTTAACATTTCAGATTTGATAGAGTATCATGAAGGAGGTGTTGAAGATGAGGTTGCATTAGCACAGTGGAGTATTCCAGCAACCAGTTCAGATATCAAGGAGATTGAAGACATACTGGACAGTCATGTTGGCAGAAGCACAAGGAACATGACATATGAAGAGTATTTGGTCAAATGGAAAGGATGACCTATTGAAGATTCATCATGGCTAACAAAGGAGGAGGTTAACTATCTTGGTTTTCCTCTACACACCTAAGTCATGACAGGTTCACTTCTCAAATCACCCCGGGTGTCTGATGCAGGAGCATCTTGGGTGTAAGAGCAATCTTGCATCACCCAAAAATATTTCTATTTTTGTATTCAATAAGGGCTATCTTGTGCAGAGTTGCTATTTATGGAAACTTGCTATTTTTAGTAAGTTGGTCTTACGATCTCGGAATGTCTGATTTTACATATGGAGGTTCATCTCAGTCATATCAGCCTACCAGCAAAGTTTCATGACTAGATCAGGTGTAGTTTTGAAGATATTGAAGATTTTCGGTATTGGCAGCAGGGTACAGAAACTTCAAACTCAGTTTTGAAGGCTTTAGAGGCCCTGGATGAGGTTGAAAATTTGGGTGACAGTATTTTGCATTGGTTAAGCCTATAGAGTGCTTCGTGGCGTTTCCAGAATGGGGTTATAATAGCCAATCGGGTCAATGGGCGATGACTTATGGTCTTTGGAAGTTGGGTCACCTGAAATGGCAGAAAATAATTTTTCTTCAAAATTTCTGTTTGGGTTTCAAAACTCATTTTGAGCCGACTTTGATGTAATAAATTGTAAAATAAAATAATTCTAAGTTTGGTCGGCCCTAGGGGCTAAATTTCTAGAACCTTCTCGGGCGGTGGAAATTGCCTATATAAAGAAGGCCCATAGTGTTGTGTAGAGCAATTCTGGGTAGTAGATCTGGGTATTGATTCGAGGCTTTGTCCTACAAAATATTGTAAGGGAATGCCCATGTGGCTTTGCATATTGTAATTCTGAAAGTTTGTAATTCCACATTTGTGGAGATAATAAGAAGCCAATTTTCTGTTCTTGCATATTATTGTTGTTGTTTCTCTATTTCTGTTATGTGCTTGTGGTATTAAGGGGAGCACCCTTCATTAGTAATGCGGTTATCATTCTGAGACTGATCCCATGTATTCTAGGATTTTATTTGAATCTCCTCTACTATCAATACTTTCTCAATGGAAACCCAAAGTATTCCTAGAGCTTCCATGTGTATCGGTCCTTATATCACATCATTTAATCCCCTAAAAAAGAAGTTAACTAGAAACTTCTCATCCTTCATGTAATCCACATAAGGTAGAAGCTCAAGGAACTTTCTCTCATATTTTAATATGGTGATAGCCCTCTACTGAAGATCATAGAACTCATTAATGTGGTGCTACCTAAAAATCTTTGACAAGTATCTATCTCTAAACCTCTCCAATAGGGTGTCCCAAGTGAGAGTTTCAATAACTAGGTTACTCTTATATTCTTCCTGTCTCCACCAAGTAGAGGTAGTCCCTCTCAAAAGATGAATCAAAAAATGTGCCTTTATATTTCTCTCATATGGACACAATCCAAAGAACCATTCTAAACTCAAAAGATATGACTCAACTTCTACCCCATTAGTATATCCTAAAAAGAATGGTGGTTTTAGGCAAAGTAACTCTCTAATCTGTTCCCCTAGATCTTCAGGTTCTCTCTCTATGATGCAGTGCAACACATAGAATCCAAGAATGGATAGTCCAAATCTACACTAGAAACAACAATACAAGAGAATACTAAAAAGGAATTTTCATTCAACATGCCCAACTGTAAGGCCTTCTGGGTTAGGGCCAAATACAAAAAATTACAACAGTAATTATGTAATCCTCTAGCTAGTCCAACTCTGTAATAGATCAAAAACTCATAGAAACACTAAGGTAGATCTAAACTTGAGCTCACAAGCCACCAAGAAATTACCTTGTCTCCAAACATGCAAACCACTAGCTCTTCTATTACAAATATTACACAAACAATCTGATCTACAAGATTTAGAGGATCCAATTACCATCCTTCCTTAAATCCATCTAACTCTCCAAACAACTACCCAAACCTTCCTTAAATACATTTCTTCAACCACAAGTCGGTTAGAAGAAATAAATAAATCCTAAGTCAAAGTTGGCTTCTAAACAAATAAATATTAAATACAACACAAGTTAGCTCTCAAATAGCCTTAAAAATAATTAATTCTCCATGTCGGCCTCTAGATTCACCTAGGATAATACAACATAAGCTACCCACATTAAATATATCAAGTCGGCCCACAAAATCTCGAAGAACTCTAGTTGGTAAGACAAACTATTGAGCATCAATAAACACAACCGAGCCAGCTAGGCATCATTGAGAAATAACGTCAACCAAACACCCCAAGAAACATCAAGCACAAGTTCTTCCGAGTGCCATAATTTTTTACTGAGTTCCCTTCAGTGAGTGAGCCCCTTCAATGATTGAGCTCCTCAGTTAAAGTTGCAACTAAGTAATATAGAAATAAACCAACATGGAGGATTGCCAACTACCCTAGATGCTCATGCATTTGATACCCCAGGTGCAAAAAGATGTTCTCAATGGCTGGAAGAACATCTTCTGGGATTCAACACATAAACCCCAAACTAGTTCTTCACATACGTGTCCTCTAAGTCTTCACCTTGTGTACTCTTCCACTTCTTCTTTCTCTTCCTTTTCAAGTCTTTCCTCGACAATCCATGGGTCTATTCTCCATATTGATCATCAATCCTTTCAGGATCCTTCAAATCATCTTGGCTCCCAAAGCTTAGGTTCCTCCTACCGAGTATTGTATCTAGAAAAGGCATCAGGCAAAACTTCTTGTCATTCTTCTCAATAGTACACATATTCTTGATATAGTCATGGACAACCCTGAAATCATACTACCAAGGTCTATCGAGTAATATGTGACAACTACTCATGTCCACAATATCACACAACACTTGATCCTTATACTGGCCAATCTGAAAATTAACAAGACATTTCTCCCTTACTTTCAAAGTATGAACATCTTGCAACCAACCAATCCTATAAGAATAAGGATGTCTTACTCTCTTCAAACCAAGTTTCTAAACCATCTCCTCAGCTACAAGGTTATCAGTACTACCACTATCCACAATCACATTACAAAGTTTACCTCTTGACTTGCACTGAGTTCTACACAAGTTCCTCATCTGACAAGGTTATACCTTAGTACCGATCAATGTTCTTCGAACCAATAAGTTTTTTGAACCTACCTCAGGTTCATTCAGTATGTTCTCATTCATCACAGTAGTCCTTCAATCACTAGTCTTCTGGGAAAATTTAAATGTACAATGTCCTTCACCACAACTAAAACAAGTACCTTTAAAAGAAACCTTACCCATCCTCTTCCTCAATTCAACAGGTTTTGGTTCAACTTTAGTAGTCAGTTTATCCTTCACCAAGTGATCTTGTTTATCCTTTCCTTAGGAATTACCATGTTCTGTCCTCTTCAACTTATCTTCTACCTTCAGGGCATACTGATAAGCATCCTCAAATGAATCAATCTTCATCATTCCAAGCTCATCCTAAGTATTGAATCTCAAACCATTCACATACCAAGCTACCTTTTCCTTACCAAGTTCTCTATTTCTAGACCGAATAGTCAACTTATAAAACTCCTCAGTATAGTCTTCAATAGTCAAATATTTCTGATTCAAGTTCTGCAACTTCTTAAACAACTCAAGTTCATAGTTAGTAGGTATGAACTTAGATTTCAATTTAGCCACAATCAATCTCCACCAATTGATGTTCATTTCACCTTCATCTTCTCTATTTCTCTATAGTTCTTTCCACCAAAGAGATGGATGTCCTTTAAACTTAGTCTATGTCAACCTCACTCTAAGAGGATCTTCAATTTCTTCAAGCTCAAAGAAGTCTTCTAACACACCAATCCAATCAATCAAGTCATCAAGTCTCAAAGTACCAGAGAAGTTAGAAACTTCTATTCTGTAACTAGTACTTAACTGAACTCTAGATCTCTACAACTTACCAATTTTGTCTTCACTAGATCCATCCCTCTAATCGGTTCTATCATCTCCACTAGATCCAACATCCTCCAAGTCTTCAGCATCTTGCACATAGCCATCCTCAGTGCCCATATTTTGAGGTAAACCAATCATATCCATCATGATCTCAATAATCATGTCATTCTTCATCAATTCCATCTCAGATATGAAATCTACTTTAACCTTCTCAAAAATCTTCAATTCTAAAACATCACAGAGATTTGAAATCACCTTAGGGTCCAATCTTCTCGAAGGCATCCTTCAAGATCTTCGAAAACCTAAGGAAACAAATCACCAACCCAAGGTCCAAGTGCAAATTGCCTCAATTCAGTGATCTGTCCACACACTCAAGAACTTCAAGCTTTGAACCACCTGACGTAGTGCAACACAGAGAATCCCAAGAATGGATAGTCCAAATCTACACTAGCAACAAACATACAATGGAAACACAACAAGAGAATACTCAAAAGGAATTTTCATTCAACATGCCCAATAATAAGGCCTTCTGGGTTAGGGCCAAATATAAATAATTACAATAGTAATTCTGCAATCCTCTAGCTAGTCTAGCTCTATAACACATCAACAACTGGTAGTAACACTAAGGTAGATTAGACTTGAGCTCGCAAGCCACCAAGAAATCTTCTTGTCTCCAAGCATGAAAACCACTAGCTCTGCTATTACAAATATCAGACAAATAATCTAATCTGCAAGATCTTGTAGGATCCAATTACCATCCTTCCCCAAATCTGTCCAACTCTCCAAACAACTACAAAAACCTTCATTGAATACATTTATTCAACCACAAGTCAGCCAAAAGAAATAAATAACTCCTAAGCCCAAGTCGGCTTCTAAACAAACAAATATTAAATACAACACAAGTTGCCTCTCAAATAGCCTTACAAATAATTAATTCTCCATGTCGGCCTCTAGATCCACCTAGGAGAATACAACATAAGCTACCCAAATTAAATACATAAGGTTAGCCCACCAAATCTCCAAGAACTCCATTCGATAATATAAACTATTGAGCATTAGTAAAAACAACTGAGCTAGCTGGGCATCACTGAGCAATCATGTTGATTGAACACCCCAAGCATCACCGAGCACAGGTTATGCTGAGTGCCAAAAGTTTTTATTGAGTTCCCTTCAATGACTGAACCCCTTCAATGACCGAGATCCTCAGTTAAAGATGCAATCGAGTAACACAAAAACACATCAACATGTAGGATTTCCAACTACCCTAGGATGCTCATGCATCACTCTACAATCCCTAGCACTATATCTAGTGGTGGTTTTGGCATCTTAACTAACCCATCCTCGTAATCATCCTAAACCTCTATACAATTAGGATGAGGGATCCTACTCCACTCTCTAGCTACTGGCCTATGTCCCTCTGCACCTTAGTGTTCTTCCTATTGATCCATTGGTGG
>BSBK01015290.1:0-38637 GCA_027943335.1 Chamaecyparis obtusa
CCTGACTATGCTTGCTGCCATCGCCGGTAACCGGATCTACGGGTTCTGGAACGGATTATGAAACTGCCGGGTGTTTCAAGTAGGGCGGGTACCTACACATAACACGATCATAATGTACATATACCTTACTTACAACTATATATAGAAGGCGCATCTAATGGTTCGCGGGGCTCAACTCTAAATACGTATGAACGCTCTATTCCTTCTCCAAGTCCTTCAAGCAGATGTGGTGAATAGGAGACGCAATTCTTCCTTTCGCAACCCCCTCGTTTCTGCCTATAGTTTCTTTATGGCGATCCGTCCTCCGCCGCTCGAAAGCCTGATCGATGGATAGATAGTGAGAGCGCCGATCAACAGCTGATAAAGAAGGGGTCACCCGGCCGATCGATCAGGAGAGATGGGCATGGTCTAAGCAGGCTAGCAGTACGAGATTGGTGCCGCCTCCAAAATTCGAAGTGTGATTTGAGGGGCCCAAGTGATTTGAGGGCCCAACCTGCCCTTTTGATATAGTTGGATTGGGCTGTAGTTTTTTGAGGCCCGCCGGGGTAGGGGCCCTTGCCGAATAGCCGGCCCTTGCCGAATAGCCGGCCCCTTGCCGGCCCCCCCTTCGCGAATAGTAGGGGCCTGTGGCCAATCTTGCATCCCCATCTATCTACTGATATATTGGTCAATGGTCTATCCTTATCGGTCAATGGAGTCTACTGGCACGGGATATGGATCTTCAACAACCGGGTCATAAACCTTACATACATGGTAAAAAGGAAGGAATGGTTCATCGGGACCAAATATCTATGTAGAATAGGAAGGAATACCGCTCCGCTGGAGCGGGAAGGAATGCTCACTCTGGAATTGGCTCTGCATTGGGATCTGCTACTGAAACTACTGCCCAATATAATAGTAGGGGGTGCTGCTTGCCCAATATAATAGTAGGGGCTTCTGGTGAACGGATCTATGGAAGGTAAAAAGATGAAACCGCCCTTATTCTATTATTGGCCTGACTCCTGTCTCTTACTATGATGTCTTTTTGACTTCCTATGCTACCGACCAAATTACCGTATGCATCCATCACGGCGTAACGGGTAAGCTTATTGGTAACTGCCTCAAATTATATAGGGCGATCTGGAACCGGATCTGTATATACCCTGTAGCTCCTACTTAGGCCTGATGTTCCAGCAGAAATCGCTCGATGTTCCGACATAGCCTATTACTCATATAAGTTATGTTCCAAGATCTGCCTATTACTTCTATAGGGTTCCTAGAAGCTTTGTAACGCATATGCGTTTGCTAGTGTTCCAATAAGCAAGCGCCCTATATTATAAAGGGCCAGCATTATAGAGTGTTCCAAGTGCCCAATATTAATATAGGGGGATGTTCCGACATAAGCTTGTGCTCCTAAGAGTTCTGTTCGATTCTTTCCCGTGTTCCCCCCAAAAAATGGGTTGGGCCAAGAGGTGATGTTCCGACATTTACCAGTGTTCCAATCAATTGATCCCCGCCATTCTCAGTTGTTCCTAGATCTGGTGTTCCAGCAAGTGATGGATCGATCCGTTCCTTGTATATGCCCAACATGCTCCCTATCATGCCTATTGTACACCCCATAGTACGCATCCATCACACGCTTAAGTCGTTTCAGCACGCACCATCAGCCCCGCCCCTACAATTCTATGGGCCCCTACTATTATATGGGCCCTACTGCAGACGTGGTTTTCTGGGTTCCCGGGTGTGTGGGCAACTATAGATTCCCACCCTGTTCACATGCACCCTACCTCAAAATTCTATGGTAGTCTTACTTACCTGAATGCCCTACTATTCGGCAAGGGAAGGTAAGGGGCCTATAGTTCTAGTGGGCGGTAAGATAACTATTCTAAAGGTTAACCCTCACCCTCACAACCATTCAGATGAGGGGGGGGGGTGGGGGGCATAGTCGGGAGGGAGGGAATAGTTATTGTGGGGCTAAAAGTGGGGTAGTGGCCCTACTCTATAATGGGGCCCCTTCTCCCATCATTCCGTAGCTGTTGAGAAGCCCGGCCCTTTCCTATTTATCACTATCCAACTACTCCCTATAGAGAGTAGGGGTGGCCCTATAGATAGTAGGGGTGGTAGTGATGCAGTCCATATTACGTACGTAATACGAGAATATCTGGAGGAAGAGGGGGGAATCGAACGGACCCTATTGATTCTATAGGCCAGGTCTCATGATTAATCAAACAGATAGATTCGGAAGGGGCGACGGGCCCATTATAGAGTAGGGCTCTGAGAGTTACTCTCTGGATCACTACACTATGTCGGCGGTTAATAGATCCGGATCACTATTAGAACTGTCCCGCTCCAGTTTTCTGCATGCCAGAATACGTCGAGTTCTCGACGCCCTACTCTAGATAGTTTGTTCTCTACAGTATGAGAGAGAACTCTCCACCTTTCTAAACTATAGTCGGGGGGCCAACTATATAAAAAAGGGCGCCTTAAATAGTAGGGCTCCTCCTTCTATTGCCGATAGGAGATCGGCCCACCCCCTTTCTAGTCGAATCAATAAGGCTCAAATACCCCGCCCACTATATAAAATGCGGGGCGGGGCGGGCTTTTATAATAGTAGGTGCGGGCCCTTGCCCCCAACTATATAAAAAGGGCCCCCTATATAAAATGCGGGCCCGCCGGGGCCGCCCTTTATAATAGTAGGGGGCCCACTATATAAAATGCGGGGCGGGGCGGGCCCACTATATAAAATGCGGGGCGGGCCCACTATATAAAATGCGGGGCCCCGCATACCCGCATTTTATATAGGGGGGGCGGGCCCACTATATAAAATGCGGGGCGGGGCGGGGGGCCCCCTATATAAAATGCGGGGCGGGCCCTGCCGGGGCCGGGGCCGGGGTAGGGGTAGGGGTAGGGGCCTATAGAATGTTAGGGGCCACCCATCCCAGAACGGCTAGTTTCCCTCCCACCCATGGGCCCCACCCCGATCTATAGCCTCCCACCCACCCAATAATAATAATATAGAGGGGGCCGGCCCCATATAATTTGAAGGCAACCCTTCCTTCATTCCATCCTGTAATCAATGAACCGATCCAAGGGGACTTGAATGGAGGAATCAATCGAGCCAACCCTGCAGTTCATGTGGGAGCCCCCCGCTGAAGTAGATTAGTTGTTGGGGATGCCTAAAGAAACAATAGGCACTCGAACAATAGAAAAAAAGGGCCCCGGGCAAAAAGGCTATGGGCGGGTGGGAGGCCCAACATGCCAACCCCTCCCTCCTTCTTGGGGTAGGGTAGGTAGGGTAGGGGCCAACGACCAATCCTGGGCATGTTGGTTGGTTCCTTATCGTCATGGATGGGATCGAAGCGGGGAATAATCTAATAGGGGGCCCCCCGGGGAGAGGATCGAGTCAAGGATCTCACCCCCTTCGCGGGCCAATCCAGGTTGGGCCCTACTATTCGCGAAGGGGTGCCAGATAGGTATATAGGGCGGATAGGTTGGTTCGCGAGCGAGAAAGGATCGAACCCCTTCGCGGGCCAATCCCCTAGATATGGGCCTCGAACCAACCACCTCATCCTTCACCTCCCACCTCATCCTTCACTGACCAACAATATAGAGTTGGCCCCCGCTCTCAAACTCGGTACCCAATCCTTCACCAACAACTTCATCCCGACATGCCCGATCAAGCCAACCACTCGGCACCCAGGGCCTCTGCTACCGTAACTATCTCCTCCCACCCCAAAAGAATCGATCTCTCAACCACCAACTATAGCCGGGCCCTTATTCTATATATCGGCGCCCCGTAGGGCCGATAGCTTAGATTTACCGGTCACTAACCGACTATGCTCAACCTCATCAATCATTGTAGGAGTGCCATAAATTGATGAGATTTCTCCCCATCTCACTCTAGGCAGAACGGGACAGCTGCCGAAGAATCGCATGGGGCAAGCACTGAGAGGATAAGGATCCCGCCCTTTACTATAATAGGGCCAGGCAGGAGTTATTTCTCGATGGCATGGGGTTCTCTCTGCACCTCGTAACCAATTAGCCGGCCCTTTACTATATAGGGGCAGCTATCTCCGTAGAAAGACGTAGCTCGCCCCATATATCTATAGGGCTTCGGCCGGGGCGGCCCCACCCCAAACCCAGACTCACCCGAGAGAAAGGGTGAGGCCAAACCTCTCCCGATGGTCGAGTCTCTAAAGAGCCTGGGGTGGGAGGTCTTTATGGAACCTGGGGGGCACGATATAGTTCAATGAGTTTTGACCATTTATTTCCCAACGTCCAGCATACTCACCCGAGAGAACTAACTCATTTTTAGACCTTCATCTCCCTTCCACCCGCCCTACTATTAAAGGGGCCGGGCCCCCCCGCTGAAGTAGATTAGGTAGCTGCTAATATAGTTCCCCGCTCGGCTTCGATCAATTTTCTTTTGAGGGGGCTGCTAGTCTAGTTAATATAAGGCGTATAGAATCAGAAAGAATTTCTTTCACGAATAGAGTCATTCCCAGCGAGTGCCCGGAGCCGGTTCGGTTAGCTGTCCAACTATACCGGGCCAAAACGGCACAACTATCTATCGCCGTGCCCTACCATATAATTTGAGGGGCCCCTCCCACAATAATAAAGAGGGGGGGCGATTCTATACGCCTGGCCCGCCCGGCGGGGGGGCGCCCTACAATTCTATGGGCAACTATCTCCTCCTACCCCCGGGGCCCCCCCCTGCTTGGAGGTAGATTAGTGTGGGGCAACCAATAGAATAGTAGGGCGGTGTGAACTGGTTATGTTTTGCTGCTGGCGAGTATGCTCGCTCCGAGCGAGTTATAGAAGTCGTCATTTGGAGAAGTCATTTGGTCGCGGTTTGGTGAGAAAGGAGACAGCTATCTCCTCCCACCCAACCTCTAGCAGGCTAATTAATAAGCCCCCCTGCTGAGAACCATTATAGCTGCGGGAGGCAATGTATATAACTATACTAGCAGCCGAATAATATGAAAAATGCACGGTAGGCGGGGAATAATATATTGAAGGGCCTAGAACCCCCAAAATATATGGCACTCGAGGGCCAATGATCGGTAGCTATCTATTCTATATAGGTATAGGGCGCTCCCCCCGGGTATATATAGGGATAGGGGCCGACGGGACGGGCAACCGACTTCAGAAGGTTGAGGGCCCCTCCCTATCTAGACTCTAACTCCTCCAACTCAATTTATATAGGAGGGGGGGGGTGGGGGGGATTATAGATAGGTGGGATGATAGGACTTCCCCCGGCCCCCGGGGTGGGTGGGAGGAGACTTAGCCAGGTTCTTTCAATCAATCATGTTTCCGGTGGGTAGGTGGGGTGGCCTATCTATATATGGGGCAGTTGTCGAGTCTTGGCGCCCGGCTGGGGTGCACTTCTTTTATTGGGTGGGGGGGTTCAAGAAGGGCGGAATTGAAGCCGGCTTCCGACCCGTCTCCTCCCCACCCACCCGGGCCCATTCAAACATCCTTCTTATCTTGGGCCCTACTCCTGGGAGGTGGTGCACTCCCCATGTTACGTATAGAATCTGCCTGCTGGAATCGACTCCCTGGCTATGAATAGTAGGGGCCCACCCATGTTACGTATAGAATCTGGCCCCAACGTATATCGGGCAACGGCAAGTCAACGTGCCCCAATATAGTAAAGGGCCAACCCTTAGGCTATCCGGGTGGGAGGGCAACGGCCCTATATAGACATGGGCCCGTAGGCGGGTGGTTCATATGCAGGGAAACTATAGTTCTGCACGGCCCTACCATTCTATAGGCTAGTTGTTGTTGGGTTGGGAATAATAGTAGTTCTGCCATTATGGAAGCAGGGGTGAGAAATGCCGGAATAGAAGGTCCCCGCTCGAGATTCTATACGTAACATTCATGCCCTTCATTGAAGAACTCAACTATCGATGTGGAAGGTAAGGTGAGCCCCCACCCCAGCACTTCTAACGCTGCAGTGGGAGAATGTGCCGGCCTGGACCACCTTTTATTGCGCATGTAGTGGTTGTTAGAAGGGTAGGGCCATCGCCGCTGATCCGGTTATCAGTTCTGCAAATGCAGCCTGACCTCGATTCAATAGTGGGCCGCTGGGCAAAATGAATGTGGTCTGTCCCTCCGCTAAGCACACATCCGCGTGAATTCGCTCTTCTTGTGCATGGGGATGGGCGGGGGGTATAGTTCCTCCCCCCTTCGCCCCTACAACCTTCGCCCCTACAATTCTATGGGGAGAGTCTTCATGTGGATGAACATAGAAGTAACTATCAAGGTTCGTTGGGTGTTACGGAATGTTATGTTTCTTCCCATCGGTCCCCGGCCCGGTGCCCTACTATTATAAAGGGTTCGTTCGTATCCCCGAATCCTGCTTGTGCGCCTTAGAAATAGTAGGGCAAAGGCAGGAGCTATCAGCGGTGCGTTCATTCTCTCAACTGGGAATGAGAGGGGAGCGTCGCATTCAGTTCGGGAGGTGATTCTGGGTGGGAGTAGATATTGTTGGATTCCGAGCCCCCGGGCCCCTACTATTCTATGGCCCTACAATAATCTACCTCTGCACCGGCCCCCCCCCTTTCTAATAATGGGCGGGAGGGGCCGGGGATTTCTTGTTGCAGCATAAACATCCATTACCGGATGAACACTCAACTGCTTCTTTAGCGACCACCCGCCCTACTATCTAGTTGGGCCCCTACTATTCTATGCGGGCCCCTACAATAATATGAAAGGGGGCCTGCACGGGCCCTACTATTCGCCTGCCTGAAAAGGGTATTCTATTGTTGCCATTGCCCCTATAGTTCTAGTGGGCAATTCTAGTTGGGGGCGACTATGCCCCCCACCCAACCCCACAGGCGTATAGAATCTGCCTTTAGAACCCCTACCCCTACTACTATGGCAGTTAAGCTCCGAGTAGAGATAATAGTATCTACCTAGTGTTAGACTTTGTGCTGAATGGTTGCTTTCATTCAAGCTCCCTTTTATCTTCATTCTTCAGCCTTACTATCTATAGGGCAGCCGGAAAGGTTACGGGAATATATATATTGAATTGGCGGTGTTCTCCCAGCAAGCAGAGGAAGAATATGCCCCCCGAATATGAAAAAGGGGCGGGCAATGGACCTTTATAGTTGTTGGGAGGGACTCGATAGTTGGGTGGGTGGCCCGCCCGGGGCCAGGGCCTCACCTTCACTAGCGTTCAGGTAAGTTCCCTACCCCCGCCCTATTAAAGGGGCCGGGCCCTACGGGGGCAGGCTGATTAATAAGGAACGGCCCACCCGAGCTCAAAGCAATGGGTTCGCCAGCTTATTGAGACATGTGACGTATATAGACAGCTAAGCTTCTATCTAAAGTTGTCCGCAATGAAGAATGGGTTTCATTAGGCCCGTAATATCATGAATTCCCGGGCCCCATAGAATTTGACCATAGCCCTATATTAGCCCCTTTATATCATCGGCGGGCGGGGAATAATCTGATAATAGGGCCATCCGGACCTCTCTATCTATCTAATATCATAGTCTAGTAGTTAATCCTTTAGTCCGTGGGCCCCCGATGGGCGACTCTGTAGAGCTAGCGGACGGAATGCCATGGCGTTCTTGGAGGGCATAATGAAGGAAGGCAAGCAGAACTGCTGCTGAAAGGAGGATGCTGCGCCAGAAACTACTGCTGTGCTGCTGACAGCCAAGCCCTACTATTCGCGGATCCAGCCGGAAAGGACGGGGAACAATACAATCTAAGGAATGCATCGATTGTTGCAAGATTGAAGGAACCAAGCCACACTACCACCAACAGGACGGGAACAGATCTTTTGTAATGCCATTTAAGGGCTGACACCAGTCAGCATCAGCGAACCCAATTATCTCTTCACCGCCCTACTATTCGCGAAGGGCTGCCCGCTTGCCGACAGACAGATGCCACCACTTCGCCATAGAATAGTAGGGGCCCACGCTGCCGTATGGAGGAACTGTCACTGGCGAGGGCTCTGCCCATGATGGAACAACTAGAATGGGGAGTAAGAACCTAGGGGGACTACCTTGAATGGAACCGGGGTGGGAACTTAGGTGGAAGAGCCGGGGCCTTCGGCTCACCTTGTTACATCCATCCACTTGGGCATTAATCCGGCTTAGATCCATACAACATAATTTGCCTGCCGGGGGCCCTTTATAATATAGGGGGGGCCCTACTATTCTCAAGGGCCAGGTATAGATAGGGGGGGCGTGTGATTGAGGTTGTGATGGTTCTGTACGATGGATCCCGAACATGGGATGGTTTATAGTTCGATAGTTGACCGGCCAGATTCTATACGTAACATGCCCGGCTATCCACCAATAGATCGATATGGAGCCCGACTATCTATAGTAGGCGGGAGAGATCGATTGGCTGTTGTGCCGCCTATAATTTATAAGGGCCCTACTAATCTAAGGGGGCCATCTAACCCGACTAGAAACTGTTCCTCATAATAGTGAACGGGCTCGGCCCCCTACCCCCTACCCCCTACCCTACCCTACCCTACCCTACCCTACCCTACCCTACCCTACCCTACCCACCCTACCCTACCCTACCCTATATTTGAAGGGGAAGGGCCCGCATATATCATCGGTGGCCCTTTTTGATAGTTGCCCGCATATATCATCGGCGGCCCTTTTTTATATAACCCTTTTTGATAGTTGCCCGCATATATCATCGGCGGCCCTTTTTGATAGTTGCCCGCATATATCATCGGCCCTTTTTGATAGTTGCCCGCATATATCATCGGCCCTTTTTGATAGTTGCCTTTTTGATAGAATTCCCGCCCCTTCTATATAGAACCCTTTTTGATAGAATTGAAGGGCCCGCCCTTCCATAATAGTTGTCCTAAAAGCCGGCAACCCGCTATTAGCTAGTTTAGCTAGAACTCCCTTCCTCTGCACAGAAAGCCCAGAGAACAAAAAGGTGGGATTACCAGAGTTAGTGCTATCCGGAGGTGGGGGATGGCCCGGTGAGGGATGCAGCCCCGTAGGGCCTACTATTATAAGGCGGGATGGTAAGAACAACTGTTGCCCGCCACCGAGGGTGTAAAGGATGGCCCCGATGGAGCGTCCCCTCCTGAAGGTGGTGCGTGCTGTCCAAAGGTAATAGGAGGTGCCCTTTCAAATAGTAGGGGAGGTGGTGCTGGGTTTCCATCCATGAAGAGCCTACAATTCTATGGGGCCACCGAGGGTGTGGCCCCGGGGTGAAAGGATGGACGGTGCCCCCACAAACCCCACCGACCATATATTCCTTAGGGAAGGTTCTCAGAGAAGATATTACCAGGTAGGGCCTATATTAGAAAGGGGGGCCCCACCCAGGTAATCAACTATAGCTTAAGCCTCCCTCCGTGTGGAAGGAGAATCACTACCTTCCTAGCTCCTCGTTACCGGGAACAATCCAATGAAGCCGCCGTCTATTCTATATTGAATAACGGGCGGGGAGAACATACATTTGACCGGGGAGGCCCCTACTATTCTATGGATACAATACTGGATAGTTGAATGAAGCTTGTGACCATCCCTCACCCTGCTGCGGTAAGGCTTCTCTACGTGATAGCCTAACAGGCAGGCCCTACTATTCTAATGGGGACAATGAACGATGCTTGCTTTCCTTCGGGAGGAAGGCACCTTATCGACGAGGGGAGGAAGGCACCTTATCGACCGTGGGTGTTCATGGGCAAGGAGACAACTCAACTCTATGTTGGGATGGTCCTCGGAGTTTCGGATGTGCCGGATGGTCGGATGTGCCGTAACAAATCCCAGTGGGTGAGGGATGGAGCCCGGTTCAGGACTTATATCCCGGCCCATCCAAACAGAATGATTCTATCCCGCCTTGTTCTTGTTCACTTTCCTGCTGCCCCCACCCAGCTATGGTTATGGTAGTTTTCCTTCCCCCACCCAGCTATGGTAGATTAGTTGTCGAAGTTAGGCTAGCTCTAAACCCTACCTGACTGCCGTAGGGGCACTCCTTTCTCTTGAGCATGCTTTCTTCCCTTCCCTGCAATTATATAAAAAAGGGCCCCCCGAATAGTAGGGCCCCTTTATAATAGTAGGGGGCTATGGGCGGTTGAGTCCCTTCAACTGCAATCCGGGTAGCTATCATGACGGTCTCTCCCTCCTACAGTTCAGTAATTACTCCCTCCTTTGCTCGGATCAACCGGGGGTGAGGAGCCCTACTATTCTATGGGGCCGTTGGAAGCTATGGCCCGATATAACGTATGCAATATCTACTATCAATAGTAAGGGGGTACCTTAACTACTCAACGTGAAGGCCTGGGGTGCCTACTATTCTATGGGGCGGATACTTTCTTGCCTATAGAATAGTAGGGCGGCCCCGGCTATTATAAAGGGCCCTACGGGGAGGGGGAACTCGCCCTTTAGATAGTAGGGGGCACTTTCTTGCCGTAGGGCTTCCCGATGGTTTCTTGCCCATTAGAATAGTAGGGCCTCGATTGAACCAGTTGAGCCCAGCATCTTCTGCCCTCCCTTATTCAACTCCCTGGAGTTCTCACTCGATAAAGGTGCGTGCCACCTGAGGGCAAGGAATCTACTTTCTCGCCAAACCCGCTACCATAGAATAGGGCGGGGCCCTCCCTCCCCTACTGCTCCTCCCACTCCCTTATAGAAAAGAGGGGCTCCCTGATGCCGTTAACTATGAAGCTTCATAGCTCTCTCTGTGAAGTCCATCTGCTATGCTGCATCCAATGCTGTATCGACGAGAAAGGAATTGAGCTAACGAGGAGCTACTCCTGCCTCCTACACCCCAACCCCACCGACCAGAGGCTGACGCCACCGACCATATTGGCCTTAGGTGAGGGATGGAGAACAACGAGGAGAATGAACTCCCTCCCTAACTAGTCTACTCCCTGCCTCCCTGGGATGGTCCAGCCCCCTTTAAATAGTAGGCACCCTCGGATGGTCCAGCTCCCCGTAGGGCCCTTTATAATATAGGGGGAGTCGTCTCAGGGAAAGAATAAAGGATGGAAGCCCCCTATATTATAAAGGGCCCGGGGGCCGGTTGAACAATTCTCTATCGAAGGTGGAGGCTGTAAGGAAGGCCCGTAGGGGCATCCGGAGGCAAGAAACTAGATTTATACATAGCTGGACTACCGGGGCTTCTATTTTGTTTGGATGGTCCGGTTAGAGAGAAAGCATGCTCGCCTTCCGCCTTATTGCCAATTGTGGGCCCCCTACAATAATATAGAAGGGGCCCCTACCCCTACCCCTACCCCTACCCCTACCCCTACCCCTACCCCCGCCCTATTATAAGGGTAAGGGTAAGGGTAAGGGTAAGGGTAAGGGTAAGGGTAAGGGTAAGGGTAAGGGCCCTACGGGGAGGGGCCCTTTTAGAATAGTAGGGCCCTCTCTCCTATAGTTGCTATAACTCCCTGCCTCCTTGATCTCCCTCCTTAGCTGGAGCCTCCTTGATCTCCCGGACCCACGACAGCTTTTGTTCTCGCTCACGGCTTCGGTTTTCTGCTGCATCCACTTTTCCGGCCCGGAAAGAAGTTAGTTATCCCTTCACCCCCCGCCCGCCGGTTGGAGAAAAGTGTTAACACCTGTCCTAACTGGCCTAACTGTTTTGTCTCTTGGCCTTCCGGCCCTACAATAATATGAAGGGGGGGCCTGCCCCCATTATAGATAGGGGGGCCCAACCTTCTATAGTTGGGGCAGATTCCCTTGCCGAATAGTAGGGCGCCCTACTATTATAAGCGGGTGGGTGGGCCCCTACCATGGCAATAGGACGTATAGAATCCCCGCCCCCAATTATATAGAGGGGGGCCAGGTTAGCCCTTACCTTCATGCCCTACTATTCTAAAGGCAGAATAGTAGGGGAATCAGCAACTATAGAACTTTAACCCCCACCCAGCGGCTTCCCACAATAATAATAAAGAGGGGGGCTAGCAGGTTAATTAATGGCAGGGGGATGGGTTCATTAATTGTAGTTCGCTAGAATAAGTGCTATAATCTTGACTGGAAGGTATCTCGCCCTACTATTCTATGGGGGTGGGAGGCAATAGTTTACCTACACACATACGCCCCCTATATTCTAAAGGGGCCCTTTAGAATAGTAGGGGGCTAGCCCCCCTCCAATTAGAGTTGCTAGCCCCCTACTATTCTAAAGGGCCCCGGCTATTATAAAGGGGCCCCCCCTATTTTATAAGGGTTCTATGGGGGCTGGCCCCTTTATAAAATAGGGGGGGCCCCTTTATAATAGCCGGGGCCCTACAATAATCTACCTCTGCATGCCCCGCATATAATAGTAGGGCCCGAACTATAGTGCCGGGCCCTTTATATCATCGGCGGGTAGATTAGTTGCCCTACTATTCGCCTGCATGGGGAATTTTTCTCTCTCAATTCACGTGGCACGAAGGGGCGACCGTCGTTTCTCCCTCTTGGGATTCCGCGTTTCGCCCTATATTATAAAGGCAAAAATGGCCAGATGCACCTCCCTACTTTTCATAGTTCGCCATTGGAGCCCCTACTATTCGCGAAGGGCGGAATAAACTGGAATCCAAGCTCGCCCTATATTATAAAGGGCCCCACCCGCAGGAACTCTATGGGCGAAGAAGCTTTTCCCTCTATCCCTATCCTTCGGGCCCCTACTATTCTATGGGCAAGCAGCCCATAGCTCTATGGATACAGTCCCCGGTGCGACGAAAAAAAAGCACCAATCGCCCATTAGAAGAGTAGGGTGCCCTATGCGAAGGAAGAGTAGGGTGCCCTATGCGAAGCTCCTCCTATCGCTATCAATATGTGGCAGAGAAAGAATGATTCGGAGCCCATTAGAAGAGTAGGGGTCTCCAATAAAGGGCAAGTGAGATCCCGCAACCTTAGGATAGTGGGATTCGGTTGGGGGAGGTTACTTAGGATTAGGTCACCTTTTGCCTCTCTCTCCAGGCGAAGGGGGAATTCGACCATGGACTGGTTCTTCATGGTCAGTTTACAGAGATTTATGACAGATAGGTCAGGTCAAGTGGCCTTCAGAAGAGCCTTTGCAGGCAGGCGTATTGAAACTGCAGATTGCACGTCAGTTTGCCCTACTATTCTAAGGGTGCATTGTGGATCGCAGCCAATGGCGCCTTCGAGGTGTCATCATCGCTATCAGAGACGACGCATGGGTCGGGCCCCCCTCCCAGGACTAGATATGGGGTTGCAGAGGACCCTTTGCATAATGAGGTTCCTTTCTGGGAGTCAGACTTCGGGCCTGAGGATGATGACTATACTCAGAAGCGTGAGGCTAGTGGCGATGAGAGTGCGGCCGTAGGGCAAACCTTCGTATCGTGTCGAATGGAAGTTTTCGCCAGAGCGGGCACAGAGCAGCATCGAATCACAGGGCTCAATCAACAGCTTTCTCGGCCCGGCCCGCCAATATAGAGATAGGGCGCATATATAAAAAAGGGCAATAGTAGGGAGATTTCATACTTTCAATTTATTTCAGGATGGAGCTTGAAGCCGGCTGATCTGCCGTGATTGAATAGAATAATTTGGGGGAGGAATCTTGTATCCCAGGAATTATTATTATTAAGGGTCAGTTTAGTTTGGTCAGTCGTAGGGACTTAGATGCACCTCGGATATGGGCCGCGCCACCCAAAATTATTATATAGGATCAACGACCGGCCTCCCCATAGAATAGTAGGCAAAACATTATCGGGAATGGCCAATATAGAGATAGGGCTAGCTAATAGTCTAGAGTTCTATACGTCTTATCTAGTAGATCTTTTGCGCACGTAACCTGAAGCAAGTTTTGGAGAGCCCTCTATCCTTCAATATCACCGAAATAAGGAATAATTCTTTCTAGAATGAACCCCTAATCGATATTTCATGCCGGATGTTTTCAGTCAGAGCCCTTTATAATATAGGGGGGCCGCGATTAAGTAGAGATAGGGCATTACATCCCTACTCACTATTATAGAGGTTGAATCCCGGAATTATCTGATGCCGGATTTCTTCTCAATTAATGGGGCCCTAGAAATTCTATGGGGCCGCCCTATCAATTTCAACATTTCTAATAAAGGGGTTTCAGTGCAGCAGATGCCCCTCAACTAACCACTCCCCGTTGATTGGTCGGACCATGCGGGGTTGGCCCCATTAGAATAGTAGGGCGGTTACTACTATCTACTACAGAAGGGATATGGCTATAAATAGCCACCAGAGAACAGAGAGAGATGGGTTCTATTTCGACTAGCGTTTTCAGTATCCATGCATCGAGGCCCTATTTTCTATTATTCAAGCGGGCGGGGCCGCATCTTTGAGAATAATGCCCTACTATTCGCCAGGGGAGGGGCCCCATTAGAATAGTAGGGGCCATAGAATTTCTAGGGGCCGCTTCGATTGGGTCAATTCGGAATGCATGAAGGCCTTTGCCTATAGATTAGTAGGGCCGAAGGATAGACTAGTGAAGGCGCCAATCTTGGTCCCTCTGGATCGGAAGAAGCAATTCCATGTGCATGTAGACGCCAGCGGCATAGCGATGGGCTTCTAACCAAGCGGGGGATGTGGATCACCCCATACATTTTGCCAGCAAGGAGCTTCAGCAGAAGAAGCTGGTCACGAAACAGGAGGCGTAAAGTACCTGATCACCAAACCAGTAATACAGGGCAGGAGATTACGCTCATGTTGTTCCAGGAGTTCTCATTCAGGGTGGTGGTCGACGTTGGGGCGCCAGAACAAT
This sequence comes from Chamaecyparis obtusa, assembly GCA_027943335.1. Lineage (NCBI taxonomy): Eukaryota > Viridiplantae > Streptophyta > Pinopsida > Cupressales > Cupressaceae > Chamaecyparis > Chamaecyparis obtusa. The sequence continues at coordinate 14,644 of BSBK01015290.1, forward strand.
GGACCATATTTGCTGTCGAGGATTGGGGACGGGGAGCCTTACTATCTATAGGGGGACCCGTAGATGATGATTTTCCAGGCGCCAATCCATTTTGAGTGGAAGCGGGTACCAGAAGAGCTGGAGGCCCTACTATTTGAAGGGCAGCATTCGTGGTTCCACCAGGTCCGTACCCCCGGCGGAGAAGCTGGAGCATACATACTTTTGGAGCCGCATGTGTCTATCATCCATAAGGCTAAACTAGAAAAGTAGATAGATATATTAGGGTATATCCGGTGGTTGGTGCGTGCAGTGCCAATATAGAGATAGGGCAACGAGGTCTCACTGATTGATGGTTATCGTCGATAGATAATTTCTCCTGCGTCCGCCCAATTATAGTTATAGTTCGGCCCCTATTATTTAAAGGGCCCTACATTAATTCCCGGAGGACCCGGGTGGGAGGAGATAGAGGAGAATACGGAATTTGACACCTGCTCGTGTGTCTGGCTATGAACAAAGTGGGGAATGGGTCGGGTACTGCACACTACTCAGACATTGGGTCTGACGGGCATCCAATGAAACAGTGTCACAGACGGAGCCGGCTTATGGGTCGGAGCCCTTTTTTTATATAGGGCCCTCCACTCCCGACCTTACGGAAGCCCATAGAATAGTAGGGCCCATTTGATCTATTCATAACACCATAGCCCCCTTTATAATATAGGGGGGCCCTCCCTACTATTATAAAGGGCTATTGTTGCCCGGCGGGTTAAAGCGAGGTGAGTGTGAATGGGGCCTGCAGTGAAGAGGCTGTAGGCATCTATTCGCCTGATCCCTACAGTGGAATGGTGGGGATCGAACAGAATAATATAATAATAGGCTCGGCCACGGCGCATAGAGGGGGGCACATCTGAGGGGGCGGGCCGAGCAGGAACGCGCGTGAGAAACGTCTATAATCAAATCCACTAACTCACCACTCACACAGGATCAATTGTGGTATGCTTACGAGACCAGCAACCGGAATAAGAGGCATATACAGGTGATCCGTGTAACAACAAACAAATGTTTCCGTCTATAGTGTACTCGTTTCTCCCCCCTCCCAAGTGCGTCTATAGGTTGAACTGAAGGGTGATCCGCATCTCTCTCCAGGCGATCCCCTATTGGTTTCGCTGAGTTCCCTGTAAGCCGGGAGGAGCCCGTGTGGGTAAGGGTCTTCCACTGCAAAAGTTCCCCTCCTCTGAGAAACCCCTTTAGAATAGTAGGGGGTTGCTCGGTTTTAATTCGGTCTAAAAGTGTGTTTCTAAAAGGAAGTATCCCTGATGGAATATGTATCCCCAGCCCTATATTATAAAGGCGTGCCGTCATCCTTACCTTCATTTCATTTAGGTAAGGGATAAAACGGTGTATTTGTTTTTAGAAGCGATTTTGCTTGCGCCCTACTTTTCTCCACCCCTGCCTCCGGGTGACTGAATTCGTGTTTCGATCACTATACCTATAACTGCGAGAAAGGCCATCAACTAATACGTATATAAAGCTATCCGTCGCCATAGTTCAGATAGGGGCCCTCCCACTGCCATTATTCTGCAGGGTGATAAATGAGAAACTACCGCCCTATAGTTGAGAGTAGGGACCCGCACTACAGCTATAATCTCATTCCCCCCCACCCACTATCATTCCCCCCCCCTCTTCTTTCTAGAGTTGTGTTTATATCGGAGATGGGGGCTCGATAATATCGGAGATGGGGGATTATATACGCAACATGCCCCACCATAGAGGATAGGGCCGCTCTCCCTCCTCGTCTGCCTTGTGCCCCTCCTGTCGATATGGCGCCGGATAGGGGGATCCCCAACTGTAACCGGCATTTTCGGGGAATAGCCGTGGTGTTGAGTGAGAGCCAATCGGGCTCTCATTGAGGGAGCCATTGGAAGGTTACTAGAACACCGGAAACGAAGACTACCCGAGCTAATGACAGAGGCGAAAAGACCTTCCAGCCAAGTCCCATTGATTGATCATAACGATATCGTGGAAATGCTGCACGAACCGGATATACAGGAACGGAAAGAAGATCACCTTGAGACTAAACCAGATGGAGCCCGGGATCTTATTTAATATGGGAAGATCTAGGATAGGCAGCCAACCTCCTGGAAAGAGCAATGTACATAGACTGGGTGAGTAAGGATGCAGCTCCGTGGACCGCTCGTCGGGCCGGATAGGTGGTGGTATCACACCCTTCTCAAAGCAACCGTACGTGACACTCTCGCGTCATACGGCTCCGTCCCGGGGACAACAGATACACCTAAGCCGGATCAAAGTCTCTCCACCCCCCTACTATTTATCTGGGCAAACAATCCAATCTCGTCTCGCCCCCCAACTATATGAAAAAAGGGCTTTGCGGGCAGCCGCATACTTTTTTCGAGACTAGATTCTATATGTAACATGCCCACCGGAGACCCTTTCAATTTATAGGGACCATTGAGATATCAACTAATCTAAAAGGGGGCAAGCCCTTTAGAATAGTAGGGGAGAGAGAACAAACAACAACAACAACTATAGGGGGGGGCGTCTAAGAGAACACGAAATCCATATGTTAGGGAGGTTACGATCTCGACTAGCGAACTGAATACTGGATAAATACACATGGATGCCCCCTACCTCTATATATAGTCCAACATCGCTCACTCCATCTGTTCCCCTAAGACGAAAGAACAGGCACAGCTTTTGTCCTTAAACCGTTCCCACCCCCCCCACCCCAAAGAATTCGTTATCTACCGCCGCTCCCTCCCACTGCACCGGCCCCTGCAGGCCGGCCCCCTACAATAATCTACCTCTGCATGCACCGGCCTTCTAGAATAACCCTCTGAACCGGCCCGTAGGGGTAGGGCCTTAGAATAGTACGGGCCCGCATGCACACTGCCATTATGAAGCAGGGTGATAAATGCGGGCCCATGGGTGGGAGGGAAACTAGCCGTTCCAACCCCACACACGGTGGATATAGCCGTTGCCCCCCCACTCGTGTGCGGGGATGGCCCTACTATTATAAAGGCGGGGGGTTATATTGCCCCCCCACCCATCCCCACTTAGCCCCCCACCCTGCCAGGGTGGAAAGTGACGGGGGCCGGGGGTGCATTTATACGCTCGATCGGCTACGATTTCTTGCGGCGCGCGCGGCAAGTCCTAGCATTAGTATGAGTTCGTTGACCGCGTAAGGGCAATCCATCTTGATGACGAATTCCGCGATGACGAGAAATAGGAATTAATCGTTCGATGTCTGCTCGTTTGACCTTCTCCAATTCCCAACGAACAACATAATCTCGGCCTCGACCTATTATTTGTTCAAGTCGGTCGATCTGATACTTAGTCGACTCATTCACCTTATGTTCTCACTGAGACCCAATCGATAACGAACCTGAGTGGCTTCTTTGGGTCCAATTCCAAAAATTTCGGTTGGGGCGATTCTTACTTGTCCACTGGGAACTAATCTAGTTCCTAGTACTAAATGTGACATTATTGACTCCTTCCGCGGTCCTCCCGGCTGGAATCATGAATAGTAGAGGTAGAGGTCAGGGTCAAGGTCGAGCGCGTACTATGCCCCTCGAAGTGGAATTTCTTATTTGTTTGTTCCTAGTCGTCATGGTGCAGAGAGAGATCGATGAAGAAATGGATTGTTCCCTTCGCAATACCGCCATAGAATTGTAGGGCGGGCCCCTTTTTTATATAGTTGCCGCCTATAGAACTATATAAAAAAGGGGGGGCTCCCCCTAGGCTGCAATAGTTCGGTCAAGAAAGCCTATTTTAGAAAGGGCGGCCCCCCATATATAAAAAAAGGGCACATGCCCTACTATTGTTGGGGCGGGGCCCCCGGATCTTGTAGAGTCTCTATCCTCTGATATGTGACGTATATAACCGCCCCTACTATTTGAAGGGAAGGGCGCCCATAGAATAATAGGGCTGGCCCCATAGATCTATAGGGCGGGCCCGTTCCCTCTGATCATCTGTACGTAACATGCCCCGCTTCAAAAAGTACTTGACTTGGTGGTGCACTCCATAGAATAGTAGGGGCCTGCTGTTCGGGCAGTTGTTGAGTGATGTTGGGTAGGTGGTGCACTTCGGCTTATGTCCTGTGTTCGGTATAGAATCTGTTGTCGACCCTACGGGCGCTCTCGCAGCAGAACTGGTGGTTTTGTTTTGAAGAAAAGCGGATTCCCCTATAGATAGTAAGGGCACTTCACCTTCCCTTAGAATAGTAGGGCCCCATGAACCATAGGAACCCCGGATTGCCGCCTTTATCTTCCACATGCCATAGAATAGTAGGGGCCTTTCCTATAATTGAATTCCCACCCACCGTTCCCCATAGAATAGTAGGGGCCCACCCCCCCTACAGCTGCGTTCGACGAAGATTACGTGATAACCGGTAGGGCCCCTATTATTTGAAGGGCCTCCCACCCCCGAATAGTAGGGCCATAGAATAGGGCGGGGCCCCCCCCACCTACTTTATCTTCCGGGTGTTCAATTCTATCTCCCATCCCAACCGCCCCGGCAACTAATCTTCCTCTGCATGCATGCATGCACCGGGGGGGGCCCAGGCCCCCTACTATTCTAAAGGGGGGCCCGCCCTTTATATATTGGGGGCCGTTGCCCTACAACTTATTATAAGGGGGGTAAGGGGGTGGGGGGGTTCTATTGGCCGCAAACTACCCCTGGCCCCCTTTAAATAGTAGGGGGTAGGGGCCCACCCACCAACTATAGAAAGGAAGGGGGCCTCCCGACCACTTTATCTATTTCCGGCTACACGATCGAAGGCGTTGGTCGAGTGTTTCTCTGAATCCCTCTCCCTGAACCTATCAGTTCAGAGCTAAAGCCCTAACGGTCGAGTCATTTCATCTCAATGCAGACCGCGACCCAACAACCCTTTAATCATCGGTTCAAGCCTCGTATGCCATGAAGCTATTCTGTAACATCTCTTTCTCGTGCATGAGGTTTTCGTATCGGATTCCCCCCCATCCTCGTGTGTGGGGATGGGTGGGGGGTCAAGTAGCCAATCCCATGCTGGAATATCCCCCCACTCCGTAACCCTCTCCTGGTCTTCATAGCCACCTGTCCAGTTGCCCTACTATTCTAAAGGTGATCGGATCTACCCATAGAACCCTTTATAAAATAGGGGGGGGCCCTTTAGAATAGTAGGGGGCCGGGAGGGGTGATGACATAAAGAAGACTTTTCCTCCCCTACTATTTGCCAGGGCTACGGCCCCCCCACCCTCGCGTTCAGTCTGCTGGTGGGTCAGTCGAGTTGGACCGGTCGGTCGATTCCCTTGCCGTTGTGATGACCCGATGATGAAATAATGCCGTACCTGAAATGCGACTACCTGGCACATGGTCGGGTGGGCTACGAACCCTATGCCAGTATCCGATGGTGGGATTGCGAATAAGTCTCCCCTGAAAACAAGACCCCCGCCGATTCTTGCCGAAACGACTAGAATTGCCCTACTATTCTAAAGGTCGCCGGCCCGGGCCGTTGGTCGGGGTGGGCGGGAGGATATAGTTGGGGTGGGTGCCCCTTTAGCCCTCCAACTATAGTCCCTGGGGTTCTAGCTATTTATCTTCCAGGGGCCCCGGCGGCGAACTCAAATTAGGCCGCGTGTGTGTGGGCCCCCCACCCTAGCCTCCTGAGCCCCTGCCATGCCTCCTTCCTATACTATCTCCTCCTGGGGGTTATAGCCATTTATCTTCCAGGGGCCGGCGGCGAACTCAAATTAGGCCGCGTGTGTGCGGGGATGGGTGGGGGCGTGTGTGGGGATGGGGTGGGAAGAGAGAGGGCGTGACGAATGATTCAGCCCCTACCATTCTATAGGCCTCCCCTGCATATCCGAACATAGCTTAGCTATTGATTCATTCCCTTCAAATAGTAGGCCGAACAGCCCATATGTCTCTAGGGCGGTCATAGCCATTGATTCGAACAGTCCTCTCGAACACGATGAAGTGAAGCCCAGCCCCTATATTAAAAAGGGCCCCCCCCCTGCCCTTTATAATAGTAGGGCCGAGTGCCTTCATTGACTAAGCTCTCTCTGGCCCTTAGAATAGTAGGGCTGGATACTGAGCTAGGGACTGAAGACTAAGCCATATCGTACGATAGGGGTTAGCGGTGCCTATCTCCCTATCTCAGTAACGGGATGATTCTCCGTTAGGCGAGTGTCGATTGATTGAGTACACATCCATCCTAGCATAAGTGATCTTGGCCCGTAGGGGCCTCCCAATTAACCTCTGCCCCGCCCCTACTATTCTATGGCATGGGGGGCCCTTACGGCGAGCTTTATCTTTCACGATGCCCTATCTTCCTATCTAGAGAAAGGTCCTACTATTCTAAGGGCACTGGGGGGGGAATATGTTTTTTCCCGGGGGGTGTTAAGGGAGATAAAGTTATTTGTACTGGTCAACTCTTCAGCTAACGGATAGACTAGACTCTTGAGGCTACCCTCTCTACCGCTACTGGGCACTCCGCCTAATGGATAGGCCCCGATGAACCCTACCCCGTATATAGCTCTATAGCTCGGGGGAGGGTCCCTCCCCGTAGGGCCCTTTATAATATAGGGGCGGCAGTTCTAGTTATAGATAGGGCTATGATAGACCTGTACCGTATATAGTCAGTCTGAAGTCTTGATCCGCTGGATCGCCTTTAGAATAGTAGGGCTGCACACCACATCACAGATCGACCATTCGGGGGAACAGATCAACCCAACCATTCGGAGCAACGCCCATAGAAACTAGCCTATAGAATGGTAGGGGCCACCAGAGCCCTACTATCTATAAGGCTCGATTCCCAACCCGGGAGGCTATAGATGCGAATAGTAGGGGCCCTGCACTATAATCCCCACCCAACCCGGGCCCCTACCATTCTAGGTAGTCATATGGGTGGGGGGCCCCTACTATCTATAGGCAACTAATCTACCTCTGCACCGACTATAATTCCCACCCTGCATAGGGGTGGGGGGGGGGAGGTAGAAACGTTGGGCCCCTACCCCCGCCCGGGGCCAGGGCCCTACGGGGGGGTAACGGCTATTGCTTATGAATGCAGGTTTCTACCTTCAAATAGTAGGGGGCCGTGGTGCATAGGAATCACTAGATCTGGGTTGGGTGGGGATTATAGGGGGGATGGGTCAATTAATTGTTCATGTGGGATCCTTCTATCTCCCCCCACCCCGCATGCAGGGTGGGGGGCCCCTACTATCTATAGGCTAGTTTCTATGCAGGGGCGGCTCTGCAGGCACTCCCATTATCTGGGCTAGGCTCTATAGAAATTCTCGGGACTCAGAGGCGGAGGTTCATCGGCAGGCACCCCTTCTATAGATTGGGCGATAGGGATAGGGCGGCTGCTGTATAGAGAATAGTCGGGCCCATAGAATAGTAGGGGCAGGGGTGGTGGGTGTGCTTGAGGACTCAAATTCGTCTCTGCCCCGCCCCTACTATTCTATGGCATGGGGGCCCTTACTATTCATAGGCATTAGATAGTTTCGTTATGCATGCTCTTCATATGAAGAGGACGAGGCCCTCTATATCTATATGATATGCGCATGAAGACAGCTCTAGCTCTAGCTCTAGTTATGCATGATATATCATTCTCCCATAGAATTGTAGGGGGATCTGGAGGCCCCCTATCTGGATACGATATGTATGCTCGGCCCGACTGCAGTTGATATATGGGATAGGACGAGGGCCCCTATTAGCGGGTCGAGTGGCCCCCTCTTTTATATTATTCGGAGTGCCCTCCACCTCATATGAAGTCTGGATAGGGGGGTCGGACCATGCAGTTCATCGAGTGCCCATATATAGAGAGGGCCGTTGCCATAGCCATATAGATATCCATACACTCCATCACGAATCGGAGAATAGAGAGATATTCTCTATGTGCCTATCCAAACTATGGGGAAGCCGCCGTAGGGCTAAGCCGGATGCTTGGCCTTTCTAAAATAGGGCGATCAACCTCTACTCTAGACCCCCCTGTAGTTTATTTAGGCAATACGGATGGATGCCCCGTCTCCTCCCACATTGAATCTGAGGGGGCTCTGCATGCCCTACAACTTATCAACTTATAATGGGGGGTGGGGGGGGCCCTACTATTATATGCGGGGGGCCCTAAAGGGTTCTATGGCTACCGGTCCAGAGTACAGTTCAGCCCCTTATAATAGTAGGGTAGCCTATATTATAAAGGGCCAGCACCACGAGGGAGTGTTATAGTTAACTACCCACCCTTATGTTGAGTTCCGGACCCCAACAACAACAAGAACCCAGCCCCCTACAATTCTATGGGGGGCCCCTTACTATTTTAAGGCGAGTAGGCCCGTAGGGCAATAGTTCCCCAGGATGGCCCTACTATTCTAAGGCCGATAGGATGGACTTTCTTTCTCCGGGATGTTCTGTTGCCTGATCCCCTACCAGTTCATAGCTCTCCCTCAACAACTCCGATTAGGTGGCTGGAGGATGGGTAATGAAACTAGTTCCAACTCCGCCCCTACTATTCTAAGGGCCCTACGGGGGAGATCGAGATCGAGATTGAGTTCCAACTCGCCTATCTATAACTCTGGCCCGATTGATTGTTTTCTGCCGACCCCAATATAGTAAAGGCCTCCGGGTGTATGGATATGGGAGTGGGAGGCAAGATCTTGTTGGAAGGAAGGGAGGTTATTGTTTCCTTCATTCACCCTCGGCCCTATATATTCTATGGGCATAGTTGAAGGGAAGGGAAGGGAAGATAGTTGAACTCCCCCTACGGGCCTCCCACCCCTTGCCGAATAGTAGGGAACTCCCCCTACTATTTGAAGGGCCTGGGGCCGGCTATGACTGTCAAACAAGCCCATGACGGTGCAGAAGGAATACTTTCTTTCCTCCCACCCAGCCGAAGCATTGTTGGCCCACCCGGATAGCCGGAAGTTGAGAGGATATAGGAATAGGTTACGGTAGATGCCGGTTGGGGTAAGCCAGGCCCTACTATTCGGCAAGGGGGTGGGAGGATGGGCCCCTAGAAATTCTAGGGGGCTGATCGGATCTATGGATCGAGCCCTACTATTAGATTCTTCTCCAGCCGGAGTTAAGTATAGCCGGAGTTAAGTCTAAAATCAACGACTTAATCGAGTTCAGTATAGAATTTCCATCCGGGGGTGCCAACTATCTATTCTCGGCCCAGGGAAATCATAGCCCATCCTTCAGCATTGTTGGGGGTAAGGGACCATCCCATCCGGAAGAAAGTAGTTTATTAGAAAGGCCGCGTCTCGGAGAATTCTACTATCCTTCTTGCCTCCCTGCCGGGCTCCATCCTTCACCCTCGGCTCGGTAGGAGTAGTTGATTAGTTCCTCCATCCTGGGGCAGGCCTTTACTATATTGGGCTACCCCGCTTCAAATAGTAGGGCACGGGCAAGGATGGGAACTCCATAATAACTATCCCTCAACTATTCCTGTTGCGGGTTCAACTCCCCCCCACTATATAAAAGGGCCCTACAATTCTATGGGCGAGATTGAGTTCCCCGGGGCCATAGAATAGTAGGGGCGGCCTATAATAATTCTAAAGGCAGATTCTATACGTCACATGGGCCCCATAGAATTGATAGGCCCCTCGCAATATAATATAAGCCCTCTGCCGGGAATAATAGAATAAAGGGCGGTGCCCGAGAATTGAGGTAGATTATTGTAGGGCCACCCAACGATTACTATGAAGCACTATAGTTCCCACCCAACCCAACGGCAGCAGCGGCCCCTCAATTCTATGGTTGGTCTCGGCCCCACCCCTCCCAAGGGTAGGTTGTTAGGCCCCCTACAATTCTAATGGGCCGGTTCCAGCTTCAAGTATTCCTGTTTGGCCCACAATGATAGGGATAGCTCATGGGGTAGGTTTCCGATAGGCGGGGTGGCCCTAAACTAATCTTCCTCTGCACGCACCGGCCCTCTTTTCTATTATTCGGGAGGAGATAGTTGGGAGGGGACTATAGTTGGGTGGGCCCCTTTCTTTATTATTCTAGGGTTAGACTAGATTCTAGATTCTATACGCCTGGCCCGCCCGGCGGGGGGCGCCCACCCGGCCCCTTTCAATAGTAGGGGGTAGGGGGTAGGGCCTTCAATTGTTTCGTTAGGGCCCGGGGTAGCGAGGGAGCCCCGGCTGTCTAGTTGGGAGCCGCCTTCTGAACTCTATTCTCCGATCAGCCTCACCTCCGGTGGTGCAGCGGTTCAGGCTGGAGGAAAAGTAATGCTGGTATACACCCACACCCACACCCACGGTTGGAGGAGCCTAGACTAGTTGGGAGGCAATAAGAAAAATGAAAGCATGCTCCCTATATAAAAAAGGCCTTCCGCCAACTATATAAAAATGCGGGCGGGCTTACCTTCATTTCATTCAGGTAAGGGATAAAAAGGTAAGGGATAAAAAGGCAGGCCCTACTATTCTAATGGCAGAGGTCAGGGGATCGGTCAGATTCTATATGTAACATGAATGCCCTTTATAATATAGGGAGGGAGGGCCCAGAATTGTTATTGTTTCTAGATGAGAGAGAGGACCGCAGAATTGTTTCTTTGCCCAACAATTGTGAATTGTTTGTTTGCTCGGAGGGACATATTCTATACGTAAACATGGGTGGGAGCCCTACCCCCCTACTATTGCCCTTTTTTATATATGCGCCCGGGGCCGCTGCTTGAAATAATGAGACGCTGCCTACTATCTATAAGGCCCGCTTCATTGGCGGCTGTTAGCTTGAACCGCTGCCCTATATTATAAAGGGCCCTACTATTCTAAAGGCGCAAAACTTCATGAGACGCCGGCCGCCCCGATAGGGCCCTTCTTCTTTATAGTTGGCTGCAAAACTGGGGAACATCCCAATTGGAAAGTGTTCACCGGAAGATGGTAGAATCCGGTGTATCCCAGTGTTGTTGGGGGGTGTTGAGTTGGCTTGTTGGGTTGGTAGGATGGGTCCTCCCGGCTGGGTGTGGTTCAAAGGGGTGTGTTGGACGCTGCCAAACTGGATTCTCCAAGGAGAGGCCCTTTACTATATTGGGCTCAACTGAACCTTAGCGCCCTCCGAACTTTCTTTTAGGGGGGGTGTGGGGAATCAATAGTTGGGGGTGGGGAATCGCCCTTTCAATAGTAGGGGGGCTGGTGAAGCAAGGCGACCTTTCGACCTGGCCCCGGGCGGCCCTAACCTTTAGAATATTATTGATTCCGTGTCCCGAATTCCGGGGATTTCTAGTCCCAGCTTACCTATTTGTTCCGGTTCGGAGGCCCTACTATTTATAAGGCACTCATCTGAATGAAATGAAGATGAGGAGCCGCTGGTTATACCACTTTCAAGTTGCCCTACTATTCTAAAGGCGGGGAGGCCCTACGGGCGAATCCACCAAGTGCAGTCGGCTTGAGATCGGAGAATGATCGCATGAGCATTATAAACGATGCACTATCTAGAGTGCCCGGCGTGCGCCCTACTATCTATAGGCGATCGATCGATGCCCCGGGCGTGGATTCACCCTCACCTACGGCCCCTACCCCCGCCCGGGGCCAGGGCCCTACTATTCTATGGGCCTGCAAGGGCAGAATCAGAACCAGTATCTATAGTACCAGCAGAACCAAAAAGAGCCCTACTATTCTATGGCCCCTACCCCTACCCCTACCCCTACCCCTACCCCTACCCCGCCCTATTATAAAGGTAAAGGCCTTTAAAGGCCTTTAAAGGTAAAGGCCCCCCCTACTATTAAAGGGGCCCTTTTTATATGTTGGGGGGCCCTACTATTGAAAGGGGAGTAAGCTAGAGCATAGGTTGAAGCATATGAGCCCTACTATTATAAAGGGCCCTACGGCATCGGATCCAGTAGTCAATACATCAGCAGAGACAGAGGCATAGGTCGCGTAGGCATAAGTTGGGACAGAAGCAAAGCAAGCAAGAGCTGGCAGGTCGTGTTTACCTGGTTCCAGCCGGCATAGAAAAAAGAGGGCCCCGCTTATCAATCTCCTATCTATTAGGTCACTACTCTCCACTTGCCCCGTAGGGCACTTGCTGAAACGACTGATGCTGGGCCCTACAATTCTATGGGCCCGCGGTAGGTCAAACCATAGAATGGAGACGGATCGTCGAGTTCTTCTATACGTAACATGCCCCCGGCTATTATAAAGGGGCCCAGCGGGGAAGCTATAGGGACGTCGATCGCCCTTCAAATAGTAGGCAGGTTTCGACAACTTTATGCCCTATATTATAAAGGGCAACAAGGAAAGGACTGCGCTGGGCAGGCTCGACCCAAGATGACTGCATAAGCGGTACGGGCTCGCCAAGATAGGAGCGTAGCCGTATGCGCCTAACTACCTCATTATGGATGGGCCCTACTATTTATAAGGGCAAAATGAGCAGTATGCATCAGATATTTTAATGCCTCTAGCTGATCCCGCCTATATTATAAAGGGCCTTAGCTTATTAGTAGCTGGACTTCCTTATCTGTTCCCTATTGGATATTTGCCTGCCCATAGAGAGATAGGGCATTAGCATAATGGAATAAGTGTAATTACATATATAAAAAAGGAGAAGCCCTTTATTCTATTATTCGGCGAGGCGCCTTCGGGGCCATTTCAATGCCAATGATTGACCTTTTTTTCAATGCCTTAGAGAGATTTGGCAATGAGTGGTCGAACTTAAGCGGTACAGTTAGTCCAATCCCAATCCTATGTATGAGCCCTTACTATCAATAGGGGCGTTACAGTGAGTTCAAATCCCTTGCCTTATGAGTTTGGTAGGGCTCAGCTACTGTGAGTGGTAGGGCCCCTTTATAATAGCCGGGGGCAGTGGTAGGGCTCTGCTAAGCCAAGTATTCGTAGGAAAGGTCTCAGCTACTGTTCTGGTCTTCTTCGCCGGGGGGCGATGCCCTACTATTCTATGGGCTCGGTGGCCCCTACGGGCCGGCCCTTTATAATATAGGGGCAAAAATCAGATTGCTTTCAGTTCCACCGATAAGCTCCCCTTTCGTACCCGTGCCTGTTTCTATTTACTTAGGAACAGTACAGCTCGAAAGTCCATTAAAGAGTTATTAACCGATCGAACTGGCCCTACTATTCTAAGGGCTGAGCGATGGGAATCAGAGGGGATCAGAGTCCCAGCCCTTCTATGTCTCTTTATGAGCGAGGGAGTCTCGGCCCAAGCAAGGTCCTGGTCCTACCGCCCTTTATAATATAGGGCAAGCATCAAAGCTATTCTAGAAGGCCCTTGGCGAATAGTAGGGCAACTATATAAAAAAGGGCGAATAGTAGGGCCACTTAAATAGGGCGGGCCGGCCCGGCCCTACTATTCGCCAAGGGGAAGCAGGCACAGAGGCCACAGAGGTAGCATAAGCATCAAAGGCAGGGGCTTCAAGGGCTTCGGTGGGAGACCCAACTATATCTAAAGGGGGGTCATCAACTGAATCTCGAATAGGAAGGGGTGCCGGGCGAGCCCTATAAATTGAAAGGGGCCCTAACGACTGTTTTCTAGCGCCGGGGGGAGAAAGAGAGAATTAATATGTATGAATAGATATGTTGGAGGCGCATATGGATTAACAACCAACGCCGCCCTTTAGATAGTATTTTCCGCCGCTGGTATGAACGGATATGTATCTTTAACTGGCCCTACGGGGGGCGAGAATGAGTACAACTGGAAAGCGAGGGTGATAGGCGTGGCTGGAACAACTTATAGCGAACTGGGACGACCTGCCTATACGACTTAGCTGCCTTAGAGCAACTATATAAAAAAGGCCGCCTGCGGCCTACTATTCTAAAGGGGCCGGAACTGAAGCACGCACTCCTTAGCTTCAATAATCAATATATCCCTATAATATTGTAGCAAGTCATAAGGCGGGGCCCCTTACCTAGTCGGCGACGCCTCCCTTGTAGCAAGTCATAAGTAAGAATGAATCTCTCCCCGGACGCACGCCCTACTATTCTAAAGGGCAGTGTGTTTGGCTGGAATAAGAAAACTATCCCCGACAGTGTTGATCTCCAGTCAAGACTGTGCCCCCTCTATAGAATTGGGGCCCGCAGATAGGAAGGATAGGGCGGGAACGAACAAACGAACAAACAGCCATCACTGGAATAACTAGCCCGCCTTGCCGAATAGTAGGGGAATAGTAGGGCCCATGTTACGTATAGAATCGAGCCCTACTATTCTAAAGGCGGGAGGAGATAGTTGGGTAGGATGGGCGCCCATTAGAATAGTAGGGCCCCTTATAATAGCAGGGCATGCGGGAAGATAGTTGAACTCAAGTTAGTTCTCCTTGCCCTGGACAGCATAAGTTCAGGATGGACCGGAGCTTCAATCCCGCTTCAATTCCTCGGCCTTCTGGTAATCTTGTTCTCTGGGCTTGCCAGATATATAGATAGGGGGCCTGCTGATTGAACCTCGTTCAATTAATCCCTCATCACCCCCGCCCGGTAGCTGGAGCTATCTCTCTTGCCTCCCACCTTAGGCAGGAAAGAAACCAATTCCGTCTCCTCCTCCGGTGAAATCAGCGAGCATGCTTTCATTTTCGCCCTACTATTTATATTCTAGGTATACAATTTGAATAGAACTGGATGGAAGGTCCATATAATCCTTAGGGCTCGAAGGATTGTTCGGAGGGAAGGAAGGTCCTCCGGAAGGTAGGACAAAGAAAGATAGATCCGGAAGGTCCATATCCAGCAGCCCGAGCTCCGCAGTTCCCCAGTGTTCCTTTGCACCGGGCTCCAGTCGTCCAGAGAGATCGATTGAATTCTACTCCCTAGAATACTATGGAGCCGACGAGCGAAGGGGGGAACTATACATCTTTCTCTCAATCCAATGCTGTTACCATCAGCTATGGAATCCGCCTAAGATGTTACGTAGATAATGAGTCAAACTATATCCTCCACCATAGAATAGTAGGGGAATAATAGAATAGTAGGGCTCGATTCTATACGTAACATGTACTCCCTTCACCCCCGCCACCCTGCATTCACCCCCGATATGCCCTACTATTATAAGGGGCCCCCGGTCCAGTTCAGCCCCTTATAATAGCAGGGTAGCCTATATTATAAAGGGCCAGCACGCACCACGCAGTAAGATAGCAGGTTAGTGAAAGGAGGGAGACACCCCGTCTCCTCCCACCCAACCTTCGTAGGGAATTCTAGAGCAGCAACTAGAAAGAACTCCGCCTACACGGAGCAAGAAAACGCCCTCCTTCCCCAACCCGCATGCTCGCTGATTTCACCGGACAGAAAGAAACAAAGGATGCACTGGGGCCTAGAAAGGTAATTAGACTAACTACCGGGCCCATCCTTCACCCCCGTGTGGGATAATGCTTCTTCCTGAACCCCGCCCGCCCGACTAGATCTAAAGGGGGACTTCCTTCAAGTTGAACTCTATTATCGATCTCGCCTTTTCTCTCTGCTGGGAGCACCGTGTTCATGGGCAAGGCCCTTTAGAATAGTAGGGCTCCAACTAGTTCCTATCAATTCTATGGCCTTCCGCCCTTCAAATAGTAGGGGCCGCATCAATCTAGGGCCATCACTGCTGCAGCAGGGAAGGATGCTCGCCCGGGAGCCTTCATTAGATTCTTCATTGATTCCACGGGCCCACCTCAACAACAACTACGTAGGGTAGGGGCCTCCCTCGCTCGTGAATTCTCCCATCCAGAAGAATAATATAATAGTAGGGCCGGTTGCAAGAATCTAATAATAGGCCAAAAGTAGGGCAAACCGAATTCCTAGCTGCTATCCCGCCCGCACCACCGGTTGAACTATCCCGCCCGAGTGAGGCCCTAACCTTCCATCCCCCTTCAAATAGTAGGGCTATCCCGATGAACACCCTGCTGCGGTAGGGACTAATCCCAATAACACTCCGAGCCCTACTATCTATTGTTGATCCTGCATGAGAATACTTTCTTGCCGAGGGGGGCGCCACTATCTCCTCCCACCGGGCCCCTACCCCCTACTATTAAAGGGGCCAGGCCCTACTATTCGGCAAGGGGGAAGGCCAAGATTGAAAATTATTGGCCTATTCTACTAGGCCTAGTTTCAAAGGGCCTCCCACCCCCGGTTGTATGGTTCTAACAGGAAACTAGAATGGGGGATATTAGCCTATTGCCGGAATAATAAGTAGATTAGTTGGTTGCCTCCTTCCACGGTTCTCAGGAAGGGTGTGGGTTCGAATCCCACCTAATCTGCCCTTACCCAGATAGATAGAGAGGCCCTTCAAATATAGGGGGTATGCAGGGGTAGGGGCCATAGGGCTACTTTTTTCTATAGTGACTCCCAAGTGGACGTGGGTTACACCAACCTTGGGATAGTCCTATGCGGAGGTATCCCCGGGGCTATCGTTTGTCACGGGGAGCAACTCGACTCAGCTCAGCCATACCTTATGGGGGTATACGGTAGAAGGGACCCAGTGCTATAGTGAACAGGAAGGGGCAGTAAAGACTATAACTTGAGGAGCCCCTGCATGCATAAAGGGCAACTCTCTTTACTACCCACCCACCCCCCTTTATAATATAGGGCGCTGAAGGGGGTACCGGAACCATCCAAGGGAGGATGGGCAAGATCGTGGACGACTAAACGTGCCCCCAGCGCCGGTTCATTGGGAAAGGGTGCCCTATAGTTATAGTGGGCATGCAGTTACGGTTAGGTCTCCCGCCCAAAAAAGTGAGTTAAGTCGAGCCCTACTATTCTAAAGGGGCCCTTACCTTCCCCTTAGAATAGTAGGGCATTCAGGCGAATAATCTATTTTAGGGGCGGCCCCTTAGGCCTCACTTTTTTGTAGTATAGTGATGGAGGGAAGGTTATGTAGTCGGGGCAACCCATCACTAATAGTAGGGTAGGGGCCCCAGATAATAGTAGGGGCCCCATCACCCATCATTAATAGTAGGGCTGGGATAGTTAGGAAGGAGGGCCCATCACCCATCATTAATAGTAGGGCTGGGAGGTGATGGAAGGGAAAGGTTAAGCCGGGATTAGAGGGGCCCCATAGAAGAGTAGGGGCCCCATACGCATTAGAGTAGGGGCCCCATCACTAATAGTAGTAGGGGCCACCCTGCATACCCAATCGGCTCAATTAATCGTGGTTGGTTGGGTGGTGGGAATAGATTGGGGCCGCCCCCCCTACCCCCGCCCGGGGCCAGGGCCCTACGGGGCCGCGGCCTACCATTCTAGATGGACTGTAAGGCCAACCGGTAGAATAATTCTATCTGGACTGTAAGGCCCAGGTAGAATAAGGTAGGATTGCCCTACTATTCGATCTAGAATTCCCCCCCCAATATAGTTGGAGGAGAGAGCCCTGGCCCCGGGCGGGGGTAGGGGCGCCGGTGCAGTGGGAGGAGATATCGGGGGTGTATTGGGCATGCCTCGGTCAGACCAGGATCACGAACTCGCCTCCCACTCAAACTATCCCGATGAACCGGGCACGTCAATCATAGTTAGGGGGGGGCCCCCAATCGGTAGGGGCCCACCCATGTTACGTATAGAACCCTACCTCCATGCCGAATAGTAGGGGCGCCCAGAAGAGAACGTCTCCCCAACCTAGGGGCACCACTGCACCGGGTCGGTTTGCCAGTCATATGACCCAGCAAGACTTTTTAGGCCGGGGCCCTACAATTCTAAGGTTAGCCGGCACTCCATAGCCCTACTATTCTATAGGCTAGGCCCCGCCCTATTCTATGGGGTTCGAAAGGTCCCCGTAGAATAGTAGGAGTCATATGAGCGATCAAAATGATCGAAAAAAGGTAGGGTTAGGAGGTTCCATTGAGAAAGGTCACCCGATTGATTGCCCAACTATATCAAAAGGGCCCTTTTGATATAGTTGTTGGCAGTCATATGAGCTAGAAAAATGATCAATGGAGAGATGCAAAGCTCCCTAGAATGTTCCAGGGCCCCCCCCCTTTACTATATTGGGGCCTATGGGGGTCGCCCTTTAGAATAATGGCCAGTCATATGACCCAGCAAGACAGAACTATTGCTGCTCCGGGGGGGGCTAGAAACCTGCCCGCCTGCTAAAGATGCTAATCTAGTTTCCCTTGCCTACACAACCTGTTCACCAGCCCTTTAGATATTAGGGGCCGCCTTTGCACGCACGCGGGCCCGCTATTGGCGTGCCGTTAGTTGCCCCTACTATTCTGTAGGGTAGTGATTCTATACGCCTGGCCCGCCCGGCGGGGGGCGCCCACCCCCCCTTAGAATAGTTGGGCACAATAGTAGGGAGAGAAGGATAAGAGTGCTCCAAAGAGTGCCCGGCAGGGACTATCGGAGAGGCCCTACTATTCTATGGCTCAACGAATAATAGAATAGTAGGGCCGCCGTAGGGGCCGGGAGAAAATAGAATGAGTTTGCAGGGGTGGTGGTAAGGTAAGGGTAGGTGTAAGTGTAGGTGCAAGTGTAGGTGCAAGTGCAAGTGTAGGTGGTAAGGTTAGGTAAGGTAGGTGGTAAGGGTAGGTAAGGTTGGGTAGGGAAGAGTATTGCTTAGGCAGGCAAGATCAGTTCAAAGAGTGCGGCCTATAATTTTGAAGGGCCCTACCCCCGGGACACGAGTGGGGTAGTTTAGGTTGGGTAGGGAAGAGTATTGCTAGGGCAAGAGTTCAAAGAGAAGGGGAGTAGCTGCGCATATCTGCCGGGAAGCAAGGAAAGGCCTTGCTTCCCGCAATATAGAGATAGGGCCCTCCATCCTCCATAGAATTGATAGGGGCCATCCTTCCCCACCTGCCCGGCTAGGTTAAGTTGGGTAGGTAGCTTTAGGAGGGAAGTCAAGTATGGTTATCAGATTCGTTCCCCTACTCTACCCCTATATTACATACGTAACATGGGTGGGCATCCAACCAATAATGTCATTCATTCTGTGAAATGTGCCCTTATAGATAGTAGGGGAGATGCGGGTCCTCGCGGCCCTACAATAATATGCGGATTGATCGATGCCCTTTAGAATAGTAGGGGCCCCTCCCCTGGCGAATAGTAGGGCTATGGGCAAGAATCCGGTGCTGCTGCTGAAAAGGATTGATGCATGTGAAGAGGGGAGGGATTGATTGATGGATGGAAACAAAAGCCCTCTATTCTATTATTGTTCAGGGGCATAGAATTGATAGTATCGGATGCAACTGCAGAACCAGCCAAGCAAACCCAGGATTGATCCATGGATGGAAGCAAGGAAACAGGAAGGGATTCCCGGGATCGATCGCCTATAGATAGTAAGGGGCGATCGAACCCCCTATATTGAAAGGTAGGCGGCATATCGAAGGATACGAAGGATTGATCCATCGAAGGAAGCAGGCAACGATGGAATCCACGATCGAACCCCCCAGGTAGGCAAGCAAGGAGGGATAGAAGGAACAAAGGATTTCTCGAGGGGGCCTATAGATAGTAAGGGGCAAGGATTGATTGATTGATTGATCGATTGAAGGATCGGGGGCAGATTATTGTGCCAATCGCCCTATTCTTTTTGAATTGGAAGGATACATCCAAGGATGGATTGATCGATCAGCAAGCGGCCCGCCCCATATATAGATAGGGGCCGTGCCAGGGCAGATTATTGAATTGCCCGTCCCCGGGCGGGCACAGTCATATCAGCTAGACTGGCAGATCAATGGTTATCCCTTACCCTCATTATCATGAAGGCCCTTGGCGAATATAGGGGAGATGCAAAGCAAGCGCCAAGGTCACCCTTTGCCTAAAATAATAGGGGCAGTCATATCAGCTAGACTGGCGCCCTTTCAAGATAGGCAGGTAGGGTTAGTTTGGCCCCTACTATTCGTTGGCCCCCCACCCATCCGCCCTACTATTCTAAGGGGCCCCCCACCCATGTTACGTATATATTCTTCACGAAGAATCTGCGGCCGGCCGGCGGGGCCCAATTATCTAGAGGGCCCCGAACCGGTGTTCAAGTGGGAAAAGTGACTGTTGCCCATAGAATTTTAGGGCCCATAGAATAGTAGGGCGATCGATGTCCCCGGCTAAAGTGAGGATGTTACGTAGATAATCTGATAAAACCAATTATAGCCCCTACTATATTGACGGGCCCTACTATGAAAGAAGGGAAGGGCTATTCCTACTATTTATACCTGCCCTACTATTGAGAATAAGTTAAGTCCCTCTGCATGCACTTGAAGGGGGGCGGGTGGGGTTGGATATTAATACGAACCGGCCCAACTATATAAAAAAGGCCCCCCCCTCAAATTATGCCCTACTATTATAAGGGGGGGGCTAATCTACCTCCCCTCGGCGAATAGTAGGGGGCATAGAATTGTAGGGGCCCCCCCCACCTTATTCTAGCAAGCTGCTCGCCCTAAAATAGTTCTATGGACCCTACTATTCTAAGGTATTGAAACTCATATCTTCCACCCGTAGGGCCCTTCCCCTTAAATAGTAGGGGTAGGGGGAGGAGGGCCCCTATCAATTCTATGGGGCTGCAACTATATAAAAAAGGGCCCCTTCCCCGGGCATCAATTTAGGAGGGAGATATAGCTATGGATTTCAGTGCTACCTGGGGGTAAATGACTATGGAGGCGGGGTGTTCATCCAGACCAATAGTAGGTAGGTAGCTGCCTGCGACCGGACCCGCCGGGGCTTGATAGGGCGAGACGTTGATCAGTTGGTTGGGAGAGAGAAGTTCTATTCTATAGTAGTGACCCCTACTATTTGAAGGCACTAGTGAAGTGACCGTACAGACTAATGATCTCAGCGGCCCTTTAGAATAGCCGGGGCGAGACATAAACTATAGTTTGAGGCTTCATATGGCCCTATCCTTCCTATAGCGGGGTGAGACTTGCCCTTCCTTCCTATCCGGTGTGATCCATTCATTGCCCTATATTATAAAGGGCCTTCCGGGGGAGTGCCTTTCAATTTATAGGGCAACAATTATTCGTAATCAATTCCCAACTCCCTCCCTGTGTTCCGCCCCCCCCCTCTATATAATTGAGGTTATGACTCACCTGAACGCCCTACTGCGAGGGAAGCCTTTTTTATATAGTTGGGCCGGTTCTCTTAGAGTTACTCTCGCCCTACGGGGTGCCGGGATTGATTTATTAGTCGACAAAGGCGAGAAAGGTTCAGCGGACAGGTGGGAATAGAAAGGACGGGAAAGCCCTACTATAACTAACTATAATGGGGTGGGAGGCCCTTCAAATAATAGGGGCCCGGGGGCCACTCATGTTACGTATTAGTAGTATGGACCTGCCATCAACTAGAGTATAGAAGGTTGGGCCCCTACTATCCATGGGAAATCTCTCTGCAGCGTCAATCGATCCCTTTAGAATATAGGGGCTCCCTTAAAACATGAAAAACAGATCGGTAGCGCGCGCGAATGAAGGAACTCCCCTACGGGGCAGCCCTACAATTCCGAAGCCCAACTATATAAAAAAGGGCAACTTAAATGGTTGGGGGAAAGATCGTGAGACTTGCCCTATTATTTGTAAGGGTAGGCAGGCTTAATAATAGTAATGGCGATGAAATATAGATAGCCACCTTCGCGAACTCGCTTCTGTAAGCGCTTGTGAAACGAGGCCCTATCCCTACCCCTGGATCCCTCGAGCAATCTGATGGGAGAGGGATCCAGGCAGTCCCACCCAGACCTAGCGTTTGGGATATGGAGAGGGACGAAGAAACCTAGCGAGATCTGATTCGCCCGTTGCGGATCCCTCCGGGACCGGCATTATCTGGCCTTAGGGGGATAGCTTTGAGCAGGGCAAGGGATGGGGCGAGCATAAGTCCTAAGATCCTGCGTTCGATCGAGATCGACGGGGTGATATGCAGATCGGGGATATAATCATGACCGAACTATATCAAAAGGGCGGAAGAGAACGTTTTTTGCTTGCACGAGTGCTTAGGGAGAGAGGGATTGGTCGTCGCCCTGAACTATATCAAAAGGGCCGCGCCCTTTCTATCATTTCAGTTGATCCAGCTCGTGTGTGGCGCTGCCCATTCTAATATAGGGCAGGGTTAGCGGGGGCCATAGAATTGTAGGGTTTCCCGCCCTACTATCTAAAGGGGCAACCTCTAGCAGGCTTATGCCATTCTCAACCTGCCACCTTTACTTCCTTGGCGGGAGGCCCCGTTGGAGTTATTGTGATGCGTGCAGGGGTGGCGGGGTTCCCTAGAGTTTCTTATGGCGATCTAACGCACCCCACCCCCCTTAGAATAATAGGGCTATTCTAAAGGCCTACTGGCGGGTGGGAGCCCATAGAATTGTAGGGCCCTTACCCGGCGGGGGTATGCATGTGAATGCACAGGGGCGCCAGATTCTATACGTAACATGCCCGCCCCTGCTGTTCATCGAGCCCCTTCCCCTGCTGGCACAATAGGGCGGGCTATTCTACTCTCCACCCCTGCTGCCCCAACTATATCTTATCTTCCCCCCCGGCATGTTACGTATAGAATATGCCCTACAATAATAGGCGAAGGGGGGCAATAATAGACCCCCCGCCCTATTGTGCCGGCCTGCTAGAGGTTGCAATAGTAGGGTTCCCTGCAGGGAGGGAGCTGCGGGCGCCCCTACTATTCTAAAGGCACCCTGCCATTCATTAGCCTGCTAGAGTGACGGCAGAATGGCTCTTCTGCACCGTGATTAGTTTGGAATGCCCTACTATTATATGCGGGGGCCCCATAGAATTGTAGGGGCCCACCCAACTATATCCCCTCCCACCTGCAGGGCGATTAGAATAGTAGGGGGATGGGTTGGGAGAGATAGTTGTGGGAGGATATAGAACGGCAGATTCCCTCCCACCCTAAACTAGAGTTCCGCCCCGTCCTATTCTAAGTTGGGTAGGGCCGTTGGGTGGGAATTCTCTATGCAAGTGAACCAATTGAAAGGAATCTCCTTCCCCAACTATTATCTATTCCACTCCGAGCCCTACCATTCTATAGGGTAGGGAAACCGAGCCAGGACCATGAGCTGGGCCCGCAGTCACTATGCATTTCTAATCAATCGATCGGCATTCGGTCGACAATAATCTTAAAGGGGGGGCCGCGACCTTCGATCCGTCCATCCATCGCCTCGATCAAAAGTGGTTGGTGGGGCGGGTTCAGTCGCTAGCACATACTCTCTCTGAACCGGCCCGTAGGGTAGAGATTTATTCTATCGGTTCCCAAGAGCCAGCAGAGCCCGCCGGGGGGCAGTCGATTGAAAGGGTAAACCTCTGTTCCACCCACCAGGTCGAGAGTGAAATCGGTTGAATGCCCTTTCCTCCGTAGCCTCCGCCCATACAATTGTAACATCAAGAGCAATCAGCCTTTATTCGCCTTCCCATCCCACCCAACTATTGCCTTCCGGGCGATTGTGATTGATGGGGTAAAGAAGAGCCAGTTTCCTTCCCATATGCCGAAAAGTCGTTACTCTGCATGCAGGGTCATGAATGAATCAAAAGCTATCCGAATCCTTCCCCTCCGTCCAATCCGATCGATGGTCCAGCTGCCAGGTTGGTTCAATCCCTCCCCAGTGGATACTAAGGGGTAGGTTAGGAGTAACTAAAGGTAGTTAGTAGGTCCCGCCGATGATATAAAGGCCATCTATCCGAGATTTGCGAAAATAGGAACGGCGGGACTATAGTTTCCCACCCGAATTCTAGTATTGCTAGAATTCTTGGGGTCCCGGTTGCTAATATAGTTGGGTGAGGAGAGATAGTTCCGGGCCCCTACTATTCTAAGGCCCTACCCCCGCCCGGGGCCAGGGGTTAGTTTTGGAGATGGCGATAGTTCCTATTGCCCCCCACCCACCACTCAAAGTCCCTCCCACCCTGCAGGGAGGGGGGGGCCCCCCCCCTATAGTTTAGCAAGGGAGGTATATTAATTGTTCGGCAAATATCCCGCCCCGTCCGGGCTGGGGCGGTGGGAGGCCCTTTGAAACTATAGGCCCCCGGATATATTGAACGAAGTGATAACTATCTTCTCCCGGGGTGGGAGATATAGTGCCGGTGCAGATGAAAGCAGGGAGGCCCTTCCTTTATAGTTGGTTGCCCTACTATCTATAAGGGAATCGAAAGTTAGCCATTTATGGGCTATGGGGTGAATAATCTGCCCATCATTTTTGAGGGTAGGGCCTTTAGAATAG
>BSBK01015291.1:0-33947 GCA_027943335.1 Chamaecyparis obtusa
CTTCCCATTCACCTGCAACACAAAATTGACAAAAACATGCAAGCTCCCTAGTCCATATAGTCCAAGTGTTAGAATTAGAACTCCTAAATGAATTCCATTTAGCCGATCCGCTGATTGTATTACAATCATATCTTGAAAATATATTCTTCTCTTCAACTAGCCAGAAAAAAATGTTTGATTGTAGAGTTCTGACTTGATTCTGTAGACAAACTTATTTTACACCATTCAAGAATTGCACATGCATCTTTAAATTTTGATTTTTCCTCAAATTTGAGTTGCTCTCTACAAAGGGCTCTCTTAACACATGCACCAGCACCATCATGTTCTCCCTTCCTGTGTCCAGCCTCAAAAAAACTTCAGATATGTTAGATATTTATTTTCTTGTGCATCCTACTCAACCAATAAAACATTCTAGCATTCTTGAATTGTCCTGTGCAATAATCTGATCATATTAGATGTTGTGTTATATGAATTTCTCTCTCCCTTAAATTTTCATAAAAGGTATTAAAGCAATATTAGACAAACTCCGATGAGTGTAACTTATTATCACTCATATAGAAATGGTACTCTCTCAATATTTTCTGATCCTCTTCTGTACTATCAGGTGCATGTCTATAGACAATATGAACAAAAATTGTTACTTGCATTGAATTATAATATTGTGGTTGGATCTCATCTTGTGGTGCAAGCGTGTAGTT
This sequence comes from Chamaecyparis obtusa, assembly GCA_027943335.1. NCBI lineage: Eukaryota > Viridiplantae > Streptophyta > Pinopsida > Cupressales > Cupressaceae > Chamaecyparis > Chamaecyparis obtusa. The sequence continues at coordinate 699 of BSBK01015291.1, forward strand.
CTTTGCAAAGTCAACAACTAACAGTATACTACCAATTGAAAATGTATTCTTGCATATGAGAAATTGTCCATCAAGCCATCTAGAATTGTGAGAGTGTTTCACATATTTAGGTATGATCTTACTCTTGAATTCATTCATGAAAGCATTAACACTAAGTTTTTCAGTTATTAGGTCACACTGTTTTCTAACTTTTCCATCCTTCAATGGATACTCAATAGTTTTAAATTTTTGTACATCAACTAATTATTGTCCAAAATCAAATGAAATATTTTCATGCAAACATTCATCTAATAATGTAAGATTGCCACATACATCACATACACTAGAAACACATGCATTCAAAAGATAAAATTGCTCATTAGGTGGGTTACAAAACAAATTTGATATAAACTCCTTTACAGTTTCAAGTGGTATATTTATACCACATTCCTACAACATTTCATTAGTATGCATAGTAGAACGTATAAATCAAAAAATATCATAATGTTAACGAAATTGAACATGAGTTTTGCAACAACAGGTGATTCTTTCTTTGTTAATTCTTACATACCATGGTTTACATTTTTCAAAAGATCTTTGACTAATACTAATAGTTAACACCTTATCATCCACAAATTTTTTATACAATTCTGTTTGAGTCATATCTAAAAGGTGTTTTGGATGTGTGATGAAGGGTGCTCCCCTTAATACCACAAACACATAATAGAAATAGAGAAACAACAACAATATGCAAGAACAGAAAATTGGCTTCTTACTATCTCCACAAATGTGGAATTACAAACTTTCAGAATTACAATATGCAAAGCCACATGGGCATTCCCTTACAATATTCTGTAGGACAAAGCCTCGAACTATTACCCAGATCTACTACCTAGAACTATTCTGAACTGCCTAAGACAATAATACAGCCTTCCTTATATAGACAATTTTCCGCCGCCTAGGAAGGTTACAGAATTTTAGCCAATAAGGCCGATCAAACTTAGAATTATTTTATTTTACATTCTATTACATCATAGTCAGCTCAAGATAACCTTTGAAACCCGAACAGATATTTTGAAGAAAATTATTTTCCACCATTTCAGGTGGCCCAACTTCCGAAGACCATAAGTCATCACCAGTTGACCCGATCGGCTATTATAACCCCATTTCAGAAATGCCATGAAGCGCTCTACAGGCTTGACCTACGCAAGCACCCGTCACCCAATTTTTTAACCTCATCCGGGGCCTCTAAAGCTTTCAAAACTGAGTTCAAAGTTTCTGTACCCTGCTGCAAATACCGAAAATCTTCAATATCTTCCAATATACACTTGATCTGGAAATGAAACTTTATTGGCAAACTTATATGACAAAAATGAACCTCCAAGAAAGAAATCAGATCATTTTGAGCACATACGAAAATTACCAAAAATAGTAACTTTCCATAAATAGTAGCTCTGCACAAAATAACCCTTATTGAATATAAAAATAGAATTTTTTTTTTTGGTGATGCAAGATTGCTCTTACACCTAGGATGCTCCTGCATCAGACACCCAGGGTAATTTGAGAAGTGACCCTGTCACGACTCAGGTGTGCAGAGGAAAACCAAAATGGCTGACCTCCTCCTTTGTCAGCTATGATGAATCTTCAACAGGTCATCCTTTCCACTTGACCAGATATTCTTCATATGTCCTATTCCTTGTGCTTCTACCAACACGACTGTCCAGTATATCTTTGATCTCCTTAGTGTCTGAACTAGTTATTGGAATACTCCACTATGCTGCTGTGATCTCATCTTCAACACCTCCTTCATGATACTCTGTCAGATCTGAAATGTTAAACACTGGTGAAATATTTAGCTTAGTAGAAAATTCTACCTCATATGTATTTCCTGAATCATGCTTCTTCAATATCTTACATGGTCCAAACTTCTTCATTTTCAGCTTGTTATATGTACCAACTGGAAACCGCTCCTTTTGCAAATGAACCATGACTTCATCACCAACCTGAAATTCCTTATACCTCCTTTTCTCATCTACCTTAGCCTTATACTATGGGTTCATCTTGGTAATATGCTTCCTCACCTCCCCATGGATGTTCTTCAAATGTTCTGCAAAATCCTCAGCTTCAGCACTACTTATTTCTACTTTATCTATCTTCCTCAATTTAGATGCATTTCTTGGACTACTTCCATATACAATCTGGAATGGTGATTTACCAGTGTTACTGTTGATAGAATTATTGTATGCAAATTCCACCTGTGGTAAAATCAAATCTCATCCTATTGGCTTATCTCCAACCAAACATCTCAGCAAATTTTCCAAACTCCTATTCACCACCTCTGTCTGTCCATCAGTCTATGGATGATGTGATGAACTGAACTTCAAATCTATCTTCAACTTCTTCCACAATGTATGCCAGAAATATCTAACAAACTTAGTGTCCCGATCTAAAACTATGGTCTTTGGCAAACCATGTAGTCTCACCACTTCTTTGAAAAACAATTCTGCTACATGAACAACATCATTAGTCTTCTTGTAGGGAATGAAATGTGTCATCTTGGAAAATCTGTCAACTACTACAAAAATTGAATCATGTCCCCGCTATGTCCTCGGTAAACCAAGAACAAAGTCCATACTGATATCCTCCCAAGGCTTCTCTGGTATAGGTAATGGCTGATACAACCCTATATTCTACTTCACTCCTTTCACCATCTGACATACTCTACAACTCTATACAAACTTCTTCACATCTTGCTTCAACTGTGGCCAATAATAATTCTCACTAACCAAACCAAGGGTTTTATCATGACCAAAATGTCCAGCCAATCCTTCGCTATGCTTCTCCTTGATGAGATTCTCCCTCATAGAACTTCGTGGAATGCACAACTGACTCCCTCTGAATAGCATATCATCCTGGATGATGAAATCCAACCATTTCATCTTGTCTAGAGTAACAGGTTCTGTACAAGCTTTCCAAGCTTCACCAAAATCAGGATCCTCTGGATACAAATTCTTGAGTTCCTTGAACCCAACCACTTCAATCTACATTTCTGTCAGCAATAGTTGCCTTCTGCTAAGAGCATCTACAACCCTATTAGACTTTCCACTCCTTTGTTTCAAAACAAATGTATAACTCTGCAAAAACTCAACCCATTTCAAATGCCTTTGATTCAATTTTCTTTGACTATTCAAATATTACAAAGCTTGATGATCAGTATACAAAACAAACTCCTTAGGAAGTAGATAATGTCTCCACTTCTTTAATGTCTGAACTATAGCATAAAATTTTTGATCATAAACAGAATATTTCCTCTTGGCATCATTTAACTTCTCACTGAAATAAGCAACAGGTTTACCTTCTTAGCTCATAACAACTCCTATTGCAGTACCACTAGCATCACAATCTACTTGAAACACCTTATTAAAATCTGGAAGTGTTAAAACGGGTTGTTTTGTAACTTTTTGTTTGAACAATTGAAAACTCTTTTTTGCCCCATTAGTCCACTTAAACTCTTTTCTATCCCCTCTCATTGTTTCAGTCAAGGGTCCACAAATACTGCTAAAATTTCTGATAAACTTTCTGTAAAAGCTAGCTAGACCATGAAAAGATCTTACCTCAATAGCACTCCTTGGAGTAGGCCATTCAACGATAGCCTGTACCTTCTCTGGGTCCATTTTTAGACCTTCTCCTAAAACTACAAACCCCAAATACACCAACTCTTTTTTCACAAAATTGTACTTTTTCAAATTAATCAACAATTTCTCTTCTCTCAACTTCTCAAATACAATACGAATATGCATCATATGCTCATCCAATGTCTTACTAAAGATCAAAATATCATCTAGGTAAATAATGACAAACTTACCCAAAAAAATTTTTAAAACCTCGTTCATGAGCCGCACAAAAGTGCTCGGTGCATTGGTTAGCCCAAAAGGCATGACTAACCACTCATATAGTTCTTCCTTTGTCTTGAAGGTAATCTTCCATTAATCTCCTTCTCTGATCTGAATCTGATGATATCCACTCTTAAGATCTATCTTTGAGAAATACACAGCTCCACTCAAATAGTCCATAATATCATCCATTCGTGGCAATGGAAACTTGTACTTGATTGTGATCTTGTTTATTTCCCTAGAATCTGTACACATCCTCCATTCTCCATTCTTCTTTGGTGCTAATACCGCTGGTAGAGCACAGGGACTCAGACTCTCATGGATCAATCCTTTCTATAGCAGTTCATGTACTTGTCTGTTCAACTCCTCACTTTCTGCAGGTGTCATTCTGTGTGTTGCCTTATTCGGAAAACTCACTCCTAAAATGAAGTCCATCTGATGACTGATCTTCCTGACTGGTGGTAATCCATCAGGCACATTATCGGATACAATATCTTGAAACTCATTCAACAAATCTGCAACTTCTACAAGAACATTTTCTACTTCCTCTTTACCATATTTTGGAATTAAAGAAAAACATACATGCTCATGCCTTATACCATCTAGGAAATTTCTTCCATCAATAAAAGTTATCCTTGCATTACCACATACCTTTTCTTCAGTCTCCTTTAATAGTTTTAGCTTATGTTGCACTCCATCCTTTGTCAGGGAATAGGTATTCGCATGACCATCATGTACAACACATCTATCAAACTGCCATGGTCTACCCAACAACATATGACATGCATCCATAGATATGATATCACACAATACCTCATCTTGGTATCCACCAATCTTGAACTTCAAGAGGCATTATTCATTGACCATGACCTTGTGGTCATCCTGTACCCAAGTAATCCGATATGGATGTGGGTGTTTCTGTCTCTTGAGCTTCAACTTTGTCACCATCTCTTCTGACACCATATTGTCAGTGCTTCCACTATCAATAATCATATCAAAATATTTACCTTCACACTTGCACCTAGTGCGAAACAGGCTCCTCCTTTGCTCAGGTTCATTCTCACCACTCAACAGGACTCTTCTGTTAATCAACATTTCTCCTCTTTCAGCATCTTCAAAATTTGATGATCTGACATCTTCATCTACATGTGCAACTCTGGCCTGGCCTTCATTTCTTTTGTCTGTTTTGCATTGGTCCTGAGGACATTCAAATGCCCTATGACCTTCTTCTCCACAGTGAAAACATGTTCCACGGAAGCCACCTATTCCAGATCCTTGTCCTCTTCCTCTTCCTCTCTGATCTCTATTATTCTGATCTTGGAAGTGATTGGAATTATTTCCTTGCTGATTCTAACTGCTACTGGCCTCATCCTTCTTTTTCGAATCTTCATTTCGGCCACCATATGACCAATCACCGCGACCTCTTCCATTTTGTTTGCTCTCAAACTTCTTGTTCAGCTTTTCCTCTACTTTTAGGGCAAAATGGTATGCCTCTTTAATACTGTTCATTCGAACCAGATTCAGCTCCTCTTGAATGCTTGGCCTTAACCCATTAAGGTATCAGGCAACTTTCTCCTTATCAGCTTCTGCATGGCCTGTTCTGATGAGAAGTCGATAGAACTCCTCTGTATACTCCTGAACAGATCTTCCTACTTGCTTCAAACTCTCTATTTTCTTCAGTAGGTCAAGCTCATAATCAATAGGAATGAACTATCACTTCAATTTATCCACCATCTGATCTCATCTTGTGATTTTCTCCTTTCCCCTTCTATTTCACTCCAACTGAATCTCTTGCCACCATATCTTCGCATGACCTTTCGGTCTGGCCTTCGCAAATTTGACCCTATCAGGATCCTCAACATCTTCATACTCAAAATATTCCTCACATTCATTGATCCAATCGATCAATTCTTCTGGGTTAAGATTTCTAGAAAATGTAGGAACCTCAATCTTAGGTCTTTTCCCAATCTTAGAAATGACCTCAAAAAGTATTTCTTCCTCCTGGTTCACAAGTTTGACTTCTCCTTCTCGATATTCTTCTTCAGCTTCATCCTCGCTTTCATCTCTGACATTAAGATTCATTCCTCTGCGAATCTCTTCTTGCAATGCTCGCACTTGTCTCTACAACTCTCTAACCTCAGGTGTCACAACATCAGCTCTTCCGCCATGTTCTCTTCGTGGAGGCATTTTTGCAATGCGCGCTGAAACCCTAACCACGGTCCTGGAGCAAACTGCCTCACAATTGGCGATCTGTTTATATACTCAAGAACTCCTGCTCTGATACCACTTGATGAAGGGTGCTCCCCTTAATACCACAAACACATAATAGAAATAGAGAAACAACAACAATATGCAAGAACAAAAAATTGGCTTCTTATTATCTCCATAAATGTGGAATTACAAACTTTCAGAATTACAATATGCAAAGCCACATGGGCATTCCCTTACAATATTTTGTAGGACAAAGCCTCGAACTATTACCCAGATCTACTACCCAGAACTATTCTGAACTGCCTAAGATAATAACACAACCTTCCTTATATAGACAATTTTCCACCGCTTGGGAAGGTTCCAGAATTTTAGCCAATAAGGCCGACCAAACTTAGAATTATTTTATTTTACATTCTATTACATCATAGTCGGCTCAAGATAACCTTTGAAACCTGAACAGAAATTTTGAAGAAAATTATTTTCCACCATTTCAGGTGGCCCAACTTCCGAAGACCATAAGTCATCACCAGTTGACCCGATCGGCTATTATAACCCCATTTTGGAAATGCCATGAAGTGCTCTACAGGCTTGACCCGCACAAGCACCCATCACCTAATTTTTCAACCTCATCCAGAGCTTCTAAAGCCTTCAAAACTGAGTTCAAAGTTTTTGTACCTTGCTGCCAATACCGAAAATCTTCAATATCTTCCAATATACACTTGATCTGGCAATGAAACTTTACTGGCAGCCTTATATGACCAAACTGAACCTCCAAGAAAGAAATCAGATCATTCTGAGCATATACAAAAATTACCAAAAATAGTAACTTTCCATAAATAGCAGCTCTGCACAAAATAGCCCTTATTGAATATAAAAATAAATTTTATTTATTTTTGGTGATGCAAGATTGCTCTTACACCCAAGATGCTCCTGCATCAGACACCTAAGGTAATTTGAGAAGTGACCCTGTCACGACTCAGGTGTGCAGAGGAAAACCAAGATGGCTAACCTCCTCCTTTGTCAGCCATGATGAATCTTCAACAGGTCATCCTTTCCACTTGATTAGATATTCTTCATATGTCTTATTCTTTGTACTTCTGCCAACACGACTGTCCAGTATATCTTCGATCTCCTTAGTGTCTGAACTAGTTGTTGGAATACTCCACTGTGCTACTGTGATCTCATCTTCAACACCTCCTTCATGATACACTGTCAGATCTGAAATGTTAAACACTGGTGAAATATTTAGCTTAGTAAAAAATTCTACTTCATATGCATTTCCTGAATCATGCTTCTTCAATATCTTACATGGTCCAAACTTCTTCATTTTCAGCTTGTTATATGTACCAACTGGAAACCGTTCCTTCCGCAAATGAACCATGACTTCATCACCAACCTGAAATTTTTTATACCTCCTTTTCTCATCTGCCTTAGCCTTATACTGTGCGTTCATCTTGGTAATATGCTTCCTCACCTCCCCATGGATGTTCTTCAAGTGTTTTGCAAAATCCTTAGCTTCAGCACTACTTATTTTTTCTTTATCTATCTTCCTCAATTCAGATGCATTTCTTGGACTACTTCCATATACAATCTGGAATGGTGATTTACCAGTACTCCTATTGACAGAATTATTGTATGCAAATTTCACCTGTGGTAAAATCAAATCCCATCCTGTTGGCTTATCTCCAACCAAACATCTCAGCAAATTTTCTAAACTCCTATTCACCACCTCTGTCTGTCCATCAGTCTGTGGATGATGTGATGAACTGAACTTCAAATCTGTCTTCAACTTCTTCCACAATGTACGCTAGAAATATCCAACAAACTTAGTGTCCCGATCTGAAACTATGGTCTTTGGCAAACCATGTAGTCTCACCACTTCTCTAAAAAATAATTCTGCTACATGAACAACATCATTAGTCTTCTTGCAGGGAATGAAATGTGTCATCTTTGAAAATCTGTCAACTACTACAAAAATTGAATCATGTCCCCGCTGTGTCCTCGGTAAACCAAGAACAAAGTCCATACTGATATCCTCCCAAGGCTTCTCTGGTATAGGTAATGGCTAATACAACCCTGTATTCTACTTCACTCCTTTCGCCATCTGACATACTCTGCAACTCTGTACAAACTTCTTCACATCTTGCTTCAACTGTGGCCAATAATAATTCTCACTAACCAAACCAAAAGTTTTATCACGACCAAAATGTCCAGTCAATCCTCCGCTATGCTTCTCCTTGATGAGATTCTCCCTCATAGAACTTCATGGAATGCACAACTGACTCCCTCTGAATAGCATATCATCCTGGATGATGAAATCCAACCATTTCGTCCTGTCTAGAGTAACAGGTTCTGTACAAGCTTTCCAAGCTTCACCAAAATCAGGATCCTCTGGATACAAATTCTTGAGTTCCTTGAACCCAACCACTTCAATCTGTATTTCTGTCAGTAATAGTTGCATTCTGCTAAGAGCATCTACAACCCTATTAGACTTTCCACTCCTGTGTTTCAAAACAAATGTATAACTTTGCAAAAACTCAGCCCATTTCAAATGCCTTTGATTCAATTTTCCTTGACTATTCAAATATTGCAAAGCTTGATGATCAGTATACAAAACAAACTCCTTAGGAAGTAGATAATGTCTCCACTTCTTTAATGCCTGAACTATAGCATAAAATTTTTGATCATAAACAAAATATTTTCTCTTGGCATCATTTAACTTCTCACTGAAATAAGCAACAGGTTTACCTTCTTGGCTCATAACAGCTCCTATTGCAGTACCACTAGCATCACAATCTACTTGAAACACCTTATTAAAATCTAGAAGTGTTAAAATGGATTATTTTGTAACTTTTTATTTCAACAATTGAAAACTCTTTTTTGCCCCATTAGTCCACTTAAACTCTTTTCTATCCCCTCTCATTGTTTCAGTCAAGGGTCCACAAATACTACTAAAATTTTTGATAAACTTTTTGTAAAAGCTAGCTAGACCATGAAAAGATCTTACCTCAGTAGCACTCCTTGGAGTAGGCCATTCAAGGATAGCCTGTACCTTCTCTGGGTCCATTTTTAGACCTTCTCCTGAAACTACAAACCTCAAATACACCAACTCTTTCTTCACAAAAATGCACTTTTTCAAATTAATCAACAATTTCTCTTCTCTCAACTTCTCAAATACAATACGAATATGCATCATATACTCATCCAATGTCTTACTAAAGATCAAAATATTATCTAGGTAAATAATGACAAACTTACCCAGAAATTCTTTCAGAACCTCGTTCATGAGCCGCATGAAAGTGCTCGGTGCATTGGTTAGCCCAAAAAGCATGACTAACCACTGATATAGTCATTCCTTTGTCTTGAAGGTAGTCTTCCATTCATCTCCTTCTCTGATCTGAATCTGATGATATCCATTCTTCAGATCTATCTTTGAGAAATACATAGCTCCACTCAAACAGTCCATAATATCATCCATTCGTGGCAATGGAAACTTGTACTTGATTGTGATCTTGTTTATTGCCGTAGAATCTCTACACATGCTCTTTTCTCCATTCTTCTTTGGTGCTAATACCGCTGGTATAGCACAGGGACTCAGACTCTCATAGATCAATCCTTTCTGTAGCAGTTCATGTACTTGTCTGTTCAACTCCTCACTTTCTGCAGGTGTCATTCTGTGTGCTGCTTTATTCAGAAAACTCACTCCTGGAATCAAGTCCATTTGATGACTGATCTTCCTAACTGGTGGTAATCCATCATGCATGTTATCGGATACAATATCCTGAAACTCATTCAACAAATCTGCAACTTCTACAGGAACATCTTCTACTTCCTCTTTACCAGCTTTTGGAATTAAAGAAAATCATACATGCTCATGCCTCATACCATCTATGAAATTTCTTCCATCAAGAAAAGTTATCCTTGCATTACCAAATACCTTTTCTTCAGTCTCCTTCAATGGTTTTAACTTATGTCACACTCCATCCTTTGTCAGGGAATAGGTATTCGCATGACCATCATGTACAGCACATCTGTCAAACTGCCATGGTCTACCCAACAACATATGACATGCATCCATAGATATGATATCACACAATACCTCATCTTGGTATCCACCAATCTTGAACTTCACGAGGCATTGTTCATTGACCATGACCTTGTGGTCATCTTGTACCTAGGCAATCCAATATGGATGTGGGTGTTTCTATCTCTTGAGCTTCAACTTTGTCACCATCTCTTCTGACACCAAATTGTCAGCGATTCCACTATCAGTTATCACATCACAACATTTACCTTCACACTTGCACCTGGTATGAAACATGCTCCTCCTTTGCTCAGGTTCATTCTCACCACTCAACAGGACTCTTCTTCTAATCAACATTTCTCCTCTTTCAGCATCTTCAAAATTTGATGATCTGGCATCTTCATCTACATGTGCAACTCTGGCCTGGTCTTCATTTTTCCTGTCTGTTCTGCATTGGCGTTGAGGACATTCAAATGCCTTATGACCTTCTTCTCCATAGTGAAAACATGTTCCACGGAAGCCACCTATTCCAGATCCTTGTGCTCTTCCTCTTCCTCTCTGATCTCTATTATTCTGATCCTGGAAGTGATTGAAATTATTTTCTCGTTGATTCTGACTGCTACTGGCCTCATCCTTCTTTTTCAGATCTTCATTTCGGCCACCATATGACCATCCACCAGATCGTCCACCGCGACCTCTTCCATTTTGTCTGCTCTCAAACTTCTTATTCAGCTTTTCCTCTACTTTTAGGGAAAATTGGTATGCCTCTTCAATACTGTTCATTCAAACTAGATTCAGCTCCTCCTGAATGCTTGGCCTTAACCCATTAAGATATCGGGCAACTTTCTCCTTATTAGCTTTTGCATGGCCTGTTTTGATGAGAAGTCGATAGAACTCCTCTGTATACTCCTGAATAGATCTTACTGCTTGCTTCAAACTTTGTATTTTCTTTAGTAGGTCGAGCTCATAGTCAATAAGAATGAACTGTCGCTTCAATTTATCCATCATCCGGTCCCATCTCGTGATTTTCTCCTTTCCCCTTCTATTTCGCTCCAACTGAATCTCTTGCCACCATATCTTCGCATTACCTTTCAGTCTGGCCTTCGCAAATTTGACCCTATCAAGATCCTCAATATCTTCATACTCAAAATATTCCTCACATTCATTGATCCAATCGATCAATTCTTCTGGGTTAAGATATCCAGAAAATGTAGGAACCTCAATCTTAGGTCTTTTCCCAATCTTAGAAATGGCCCAAAAAAATCTTTCTTCCTCCTGGTTCACAAGTTCAACTTCTCCTTCTTGATATTCTTCTTTAGCTTCATCCTCGCTTTCATCTTTGACATTAAGATTCATTCCTCTGTGAATCTCTTCTTGCAATGCTCGCACTTGTCTCTGCAACTCTCTAACCTCAGGTGTGACAACACTAGCTCTTCCGCCACGTTCTCTTCGTGGAGGCATTTTCGCGATGCACGCTGGAACTCTAACCACGATCCTGGTGCAAACTGCCTCACAGTCGGTGATCTATTTACACACTCAAGAACTCCTTCTCTGATACCACTTGATGAAGGGTGCTCCCTTAATACCACAAACACATAACAGAAATAGAGAAACAATAACAATATGCAAGAACAAAAAATTGGCTTCTTATTATCTCCACAAATGTGGAATTACAAACTTTCAGAATTACAATATGCAAAGCCACATGGGCATTCCCTTACAATATTCTGTAGGACAAAGCCTCGAACTATTACCCAGATCTACTACCTAGAACTATTCTGAACTGCCTAAGACAATAATACAGCCTTCCTTATATAGGCAATTTTCCACCGCCTGAGAAGGTTCCAAAATTTTAGCCAATAAGGCCGACCAAACTTAGAATTATTTTATTTTACATTCTATTACATCATAGTCGGCTCAAGATAACCTTTGAAACCCAAACAAAAATTTTGAAGAAAATTATTTTTCACCATTTCAGGTGGCCCAACTTCCGAAGACCATAAGTCATCACCAATTGACCCGATCGGTTATTATAACCCCATTTCAGAAATGCCACGAAGTGCTCTATAGGCTTGACTCATGCAAGCGCTCATCACCCAATTTTTTGACCTCATCCGGGGCTTCTAAAGCCTTCAAAACTGAGTTCAAAGTTTTTGTACCCTGCTGCCAATACCGAAAATCTTTAATATCTTCCAATATACACTTGATCTATTAATGAAACTTTACTGGCAATCTTATATGACCAAAATGAACCTCCAAGAAAGAAATCAGATCATTCTGAGCACATACGAAAATTACCAAAAATAGTAACTTTCCATAAATAGTAGCTCTACACAAAATAGCCCTTATTGAATATAAAAATAGAATTTTTTTATTTTTTTTGGTGATGTAAGATTGCTCTTACACCGAGGATGCTCCTGCATCAATGTGGATTATAAAATTTTGAACCGACTCTTAATTTAAGAACATCTCTGGCATTAGGGGATACTCTTGTATTATCGTGCCAAAAAATTTTAATCAAAGTTTTGAATTCACCAGTAAGTTTCATGTTAGACCTCGGGAGTCTGCCACTGAAGGTCCATAAATGGTTTTCTGGATCACTTTCAAAATTAACTCTTCTCTTTATAGCTCTTGCTAAAGTTTTACGATTAATATTAAGATATCCACTTATGTTTGAACTCATTCTTTTATCAGTAGTAGTTTTGTTTACTAAAGCTGTTGTTATTGCTCGCCGTGCCACATTACTATCTTTAGAACGACTTTTGTTCCCAATTGTGTCAAAGGCACTAGCAATAGTTGATACAACTTATTTTAGAGACTCATCCTTCTTCTTAGTTTTCACATAAATGCCTAACCTCTTCATCACTTTTCACATTTTAGACATTTTAATTAATTGTAACATTAATTGACATTGAAAGCCAAATTTTTTATTATAAAAAAATTGTCTAAACAATCTGCTCGCATGTCTCCTAACCTGTCTCGATGAAACCAAACCACGTAGATTGTCTAACACATCAAATTTTAATTGAAATTGTTCATTTATTTCATTATCATTCAAATGAGTTTCTTTCTCAATCAGTGTTTCTATGTCTACATTTACATTGTTGATTTCAATTTGAATTGGTGTTTGATTTTCAGTTTCAATTGGGGTTTGACTTTCAGTTCCTTTATCATTATGATTAACATTACTAATTTCTAAAATTTTACGTGCAATTAAACTTGTTAATCTATTTTCAAGAATAAAATTTAAATCATTTCTATTGTAACCTGCTTCTAGCAAATCATGAACATCTTTATCAGAATAAGTTGTAACAATTGGATGCGAAGACATACTTGTATCCAATACTGGATTAGAAGATGCACCTGGTTTTGCTTCTTCAACCTCTACATCCATTATGGTGTCTTCATTGTCCTCCTCTTTTGAAACAATTGTTGAACTCGATGCTCTAACATTATTCGGGTTTCGAAGTCTTTCTCTTCTTTCTCGTTGTCATTTTGCCTCCTTCTCTCTATTTTCTGCAATATCCTTAGGTGTCAGATTCTTTTTTAACCTCTTTCTACGTTGATTTGATCCCATTTTTGCACCAAAATTTGAATTGAAATAATCTTTTATGAATGTCAGATTCAAAATAAGATAAATAAAAGGAATGTTGGCAAAAATATTCTCTTTGTCTAGTGCGAATTGATATAAAATAAAATGAAAAGTCGCAATCATTAGATCAGGCCCACAGTCTGGTTTTTTTTATTGCAACGACTCTTTAAGAAATGGGCGCCCGTTTTTAGTTTCATAAAACGGGCGCCTATTTTTTGATACTAAAAATGGTGCCCATTTTAGATTTACAAAATGGGCGCCCATTATTTGAATTTAAATAATGAGCGTCTGATTTGTAAATCTATGGGCGGGAACCTTACCTCTTGGCTTGGGTTTTGGTTCGGGACAGGCTTGGTCCCACCAAGCTTGTGCTTGACCCTGCAAAAAAATGGCTAAGGCATTACAGAGTAAAATTTCTACCTTGCCATAATTTTTAGGATAGCTTCTCGAATGAATTTTTTGATAAAATAAAAACTCATTTTAGCTTTTATTGTGCAGATTATAAAAATATAAATTTTATAGTGATATGATGAATTTTAATATTTATACAATATTTATTAAGCCAATGTGGTACCTAAACTTGAAATACCAAGGTTAACTAAAACTTTAATAACTTTTTTAATTTTTAATTTTTTGAAAAATGAGTTATATGTCATCAAACTACATATAATTCTTTTCAATTTAAATTTTTTTTTTTTGAAAAAAAGTGAAGTTATCATCAAATTATGGTGTCCGTACACCAGAGGTTTTAAAAATATACTTTATAGTCAATTAAAAATTAATTAAAAAAAAAATATTCAGTAAAAAAATAAGATAAAATATTCTCATCAATCTTCAGTGTTTTAGGTACCTTTTCCCAAAAAGATTCCCAAAAATACATTCATTTACTTCAAAAAAGGGTGTCCGTACACGCGTGAGGTGTGGTCCTGAAATAGACATTTTGAAAAAGTGGTTTTTAGACATGCATACTAAAATTCAATTTATACCATGTGGGTATTGAAATAAATTACATATTTGAAAATTAGATTCCGAGCACTAAATTTTATATTTCTGAAGTTTTTCAAGATTCAATCTTAAAGTGCTTCAAATTTGGACATCAATTGATAGAAATTTTAAAAAATAGAGAAAATATTCCACTTTTTGGCCAAAAGTGGGACCCAACTTCTTGCAGCCACCCATATATATATATATATATATATATATATATATATATATATATATATATATATATATATATATATATATATATATATATATATATATATATATATATATATATATATATATAACTAACCATAATTCTAACCATACCCCTAACCATAACCAAGGTATTAACACTAACCCTAACCCTAACATCAACCTATAATTATAAACTTTATCATAACCTTCCCTCTAACCTTAACCTAATCCATGTAACCTAATATGAACCCAAAAAGAAATGTTTGAGAGAGAGAGAGAGAGAGAGAGAGAGAGAGAAGGGTAGAGAGGTGGATAATGATGGTGAGATGAGGGATGGGAGAGAGTGAGAGATAAGATGATTATGGGGCATATCTAGAGAGACTGGGAAGGGATAGGGGATGGGAGGAGAGACATGGAACCTAAACCCTAAACCTAATATATAAATATATTAATAATATATTTAATATAAATAAAAATAATTAAAAATATAAATATCAATTTACTATTTGATAACACTTATTATTTATCTAATATATTAGATATTACAATTCATATTTGATTAACTTTGAGAGAGAGAGAGAGATGTTTTCAATAGAGGGATATCTTAGAGATAGCGGTAGAGAGAGTGAGAGAGAAGATGATTAGGGGGCATATATATATATATATATATATATATAGAGAGAGAGAGAGAGAGAGAGAGAGAGAGAGAAGGGTAGAGAGGTGGATAATGATGGTGAGATGAGGGATGGGAGAGAGTGAGAGATAAGATGATTATGGGGCATATCTAGAGAGACTGGGAAGGGATAGGGGATGGGAGGAGAGACATGGAACCTAAACCCTAAACCTAATATATAAATATATTAATAATATATTTAATATAAATAAAAATAATTAAAAATATAAATATCAATTTACTATTTGATAACACTTATTATTTATCTAATATATTAGATATTACAATTCATATTTGATTAACTTTGAGAGAGAGAGAGAGATGTTTTCAATAGAGGGATATCTTAGAGATAGCGGTAGAGAGAGTGAGAGAGAAGATGATTAGGGGGCATATATATATATATATATATATATATATATATAGAGAGAGAGAGAGAGAGAGAGAGAGAGGATGTTTTCAATAGAGGGATATCTTAGAGATAGTGGTAGAGAGAGGGGGGCTATGTTGGTGAGATGAGGGAGGGGAGAGAGAAGATGATTAGGGGGCATACCGAGAGAGAGAGAGAGAGAGAGAGAGAGATGTTTTCAATAGAGGGATATCTTAGAGATAGTGGTAGAGAGAGTGGGGGCTATGATGGTGAGATGAGGGAGGGGAGAGAGTGAGAGAGAAGATGATTAGGGGGCATATCTAGAGAGAGAGAGAGAGAGAGAGTTCTAAATCTGACCATAATTCTAACCATAACTTTAAACCATAACCTAAGTCTTAACTCTAACCGTAACCCTAACCTCAACGTTAAACTCTTATTGTAAACTTTATCGTAACCTTCCCTCCAACCTTAATCATATCCATGTACCCTAGAATACGAACTTTAAATAAACTATAATGTAATCACTGACCCTCATCAGGTAACCCCTAACCATAATTATAACCCTAACCTTAATCGTAACTTTAATTATAATTGTTAACATAATAATACTAATTGTCACTTTAATATTAATCTCACCCTACCCCTAACCCTAAATAATCGTAACCATTAACATAATATTACTCTAACTTTAAACCATTCACCCTAACCATAACCATAATCCTACCATTGACCCTAGGTGATATGCTAAGGTTAACTATAATACTAACCCTAATTATAACCCTAACCCTAATACTAACCTTAAGACTAACCCTAATTACACCATTGACCTTAAATGTTATCCTAACACTAACCTTAACTGTAATCCTAACACTGACCTTAACCATAATAGTAGCACTAATCGTAGTACTAAAACTAACCATAAGACTAACCCTTACATAATTATAGAATAAAATTCATATAATGTCATAACCTTCCCTCTAACCTTAACCATAACCCTACCACTAATATTAACCATAACAGTAACACTAATCGTAGCAGTAACTCTTACCACCATATATTCAAATATTAAAAATTATAAAATGTCTTCCATGTCACGTCGTGACTGCTACTAATATATATATATATATATATATATATATATATATATATATATATGCTAAGAGTAATTCTTTTCGAGGCACCTATTTTCTTCAAACTACAAAGTGCAATAGACATTCAAGAAGGATTACTCTTGACATATTATATATATAAGTATTTATATGCTAGTTCTAACTTAGTCGTGGGTGAGTTAATTAAGTTTTCAAAATACTGACAAGAAGGATAATAGATGAAAGAAGTTTGAGAAAGCCAGCATGAGTAATCTTAGTGAAAACTTCATGGGGTTGTTAAAAGCACTGATGAAAGGAGTAAAAGTGACACGTGGGCATTACAACGATAAAGCGGTTGGAGTAACCGTTCAACAATCAAATCTTTAAAGATATGAGGCATAACCAATGTACAGAAGAAGGGATGTGAAATTTTTTCAAGAAATGCATTCAGCAAGTGCAAAGCGGACATTCTCCTTTGTCTCCTTGAATGTGGGAGCATCAAGATTTGTGATCATGTGATATGCACAGCTCAAATTTGTTGAAGGCGCTTCAGAGACTTCCAAGCAAATGCTGCCACCTCCACCCATGCACTCATTGAAATGTGGAATCATAAACATGGTATTTGACGTAATTTTGAATTGCTCTCGAATGCACCCAGCTAACATTGCAAGGTTAATTTAGTGAGTGTGAACCATGAATTTTCCAATTACAGGGAGTCTAATACAGTTTAATCATTACATGCTTCTGAGAAATGAATTTTTTGAGTCGGCTTCAGAAACTTTCATACAAATACACTAGTTACCATGTTCCCAAAATGAAGTCGTTGAAGAGATTACAGAAGCTCATGCAAAATAGAGTTCTTAAACTTTATTGAAAATGCGTTGGAGTTTTTTGGTTTTAGAAATCTCTAAGCGAATGCAAGCCAGAGGTGAATTATATACAACACAACCAATGTTTTTTTAAAATACCTCAAAGAGCTTGTCATCACATAGAGATTGATGATTTAAGACTCTGCACAAAATGTCATTATTGAGAAGGCTTTAGAACATTCAAGAAAATATGATTCATATGCATTTGTCCATTATGTTGCTGTGTATATGCAAGTTAGATGAGTTGGAATGGGAAGAAAATACATCAACGTAGTTGCAAGCGTGAGGCATTTTATTTATCTGCCACGACAGTGAATGGCTAGAAATTTCTATTGCTTACTTGTACTTCAAAATGATCTCTCGATATATAATATTATTGTTGGAAATACATTTGAAATGTGTGTGTAATCATGGTTATGCCTACACATGGGAGCTCAGAATGGTCTATGGGTATCAACAAACCATACAGTGACAATGAAGTGACACTTAAAGAGATTCAAAATAGATTTTCCTCTCATCTAGATGTAAAATTGGACATGGCTACGGATCTAATGTAAGAACCTTGCAGTTGCACGGTGATTCTCTCTCTACTATCAAATTCATTGTCAATATTATTGTTAGAAAATTATTGACACATAGATCATGGAAAAGGGTTCTCTTCAGTTCTTTGGTCTTGATCATGTGTTCTCCACCTACTCAAAAGGATGTCATACTCATGAAATAAAGTAATTCTTAATGTCAAGAACACATGGAGCTAACAAAGATGGTCAAGACAAACTTTTGTAAAGGGTTGAGAAGACTATGAATTTATGGAGGAAAAATGATGTTGAATAAATGCAATTAGAATATGTTTTCTTCCGGATTAAGTTGCTTGCAAATAAATGGCTTGTGGATCAAAAAAGGGACATAGAGATCACTTTGGCAATACCAATGTCTTGGTTTTATTTTAATGTCATGAACTTCAAATAGCCTCTTTGTAAAATTGACTTTTGTCACTTGTTGCATTAAAAGTTAGACTTTGGGTCTTATTTTTGTAAAAGTTAGGTAAATCCTAATTTGTGTTCCAAAAAGTAGTTATCATAAGTGATTATCTCAAGTAACTACCAAGTGGTTATTCCAAGTAGTTACCTAAATTAACCATCTTAGGTAGTTACCCTAAGTAGTTACAAAAAGTGGTTAGGTGGTTGTTAAGTAGTTATTCAAGGAGAGTCTATAAATACAAGGCTATGTAATGTGAAAAGGGGAAACTAATGGAGGATTTAAAAATGAGACTTTTCAGCCTACGCTATGTACAAAAGAGTTCTTGAATTTTTATATTTTCAAGGAAATAATGAAGAATGCATTTAGTTGTATCTCTTGAAGGTGTTCATTAGTTATTATTACTTACTTTTTGTATCTTAAGTTGGTAATCTCTTATGTAATGGTGGAATCCAATAGTCTTCATAATCTATGTAATAAATGGGATGTAACATACTCATTTCTTGGTATCTTGATTTGAATGTATTGGAGTAGCATATCTTTTTGTATGTCAAGATCTATTATCCTTCTTTTTTCATCATTTCATTTTTTGATAAATACCCCTTTATCATATTTATGCATTATCAATCTCAACGAGTATTCGTATGTCTACTATTGAGGTTTATGTTATCTATTTCCTTTAGTTTTTCTTTCAGTCCTTTTTGTACTTTTAGGTGAAAAGCACACACAAAATACCAAATACTGGGCTATCATATGAGGGAGTTGCCCCTCTCAAACACAAAGGACTAGATTGCAATCTGATTGTAATCTAGATGTAATCTATCTAACTATTGGCATGGTTTTCACTGCTCAAGGGTGAATAGGTTTAGTTTCAAAGAAGCATCTGTAGTGAAAAATATGTTTACCAACAAATCCCTTACTACAAATCTTACTCCATATGGGATTGAGTTTCGCTTGGAGGCCTCATCAATATTAATTTTAATCCATCCATTATCCAATGGTTTCCAAGATTCGTGTTTGATCTTTTTGATAGGACAGTGAACCCTCCTAGGCCCATTAAAAAGCTTGAATTTTATCTTCACTAAAGGAAATTTTTCCACATTGTTTGTGTTGCTGCATTACTCACTAGTTTTGATATTTCTCTCTCTATTCTTGCCAAAAATATCCTTGTGTCGTCTCCTTTCTCCTAAAAAGTACTTCTATTATGTTCTTTCCAAATCTCCCAAATTATTGTCAATGGGAAAATTTTATAAATGATTGAAAATGTAGACTTCCCACTTGGAATGAACCAAGAAATCACAAGCTCTCTTATAGTATGGGGTAAAAAACCAACCCACCCAAGCTTGTTAAGAATTAACTTCCAACATTCCTGCATGAAAATTCACAATTGAGGAGTAGATGATCCAAAGTCTCATCTTCCTTTTTCCATAAAAAAAACACTAAAAAGGACCTACAAATCTAATCCTCTTTAGCCTATCCCTAGTTAATATTCTACCCCTACATGCTAGCCAGGTGAAGACCCCAACTTTTGGTAAATAATTCCTATTCTAGCATATCATTTCCGACCATTCCTCCATTCTAATTTCATTTTCCAAAGTAAGTGTCTGCAAATCCTCATTCTCTAGCCCCAGCTTTGTTGGATCTTTCAAACTACAATCTCCTCCCAAACCACCCTCTTTGTAACTGATAAAATCACTAACCTATTTTCCCCATCCTTGTTCTACCTTGATCTTCAAATGATGATATAAACCTTGATCAGCTAATACCTCTTTTTTGGGTGAACCCACAATAGTGGGTTACACTTTTTTGCCTGAACAGACATGAAACTCTACATTTTGAATAAAACATTCAGTTTTAGATGCATATTGTCATTAAAACATTTGAAATTAGAAGATGATGTAAATTAGAGTCTTTTAGGATTTTCTATCTAGATTATATATATATATATATATATATATATATATATATATATATATATATATATATATATATATATATATATATATATATATATATATATATATATATATATATATATATATATATATATATATATATATATATATATATATATATATATATATATATATATATAGAATGGTAAAATCCTAATACGACTATCTTTGGAAGTTGCCCTAAAAAGGAAGCACATGATATAAGCATTTTTTAGGGTTTCAAAGATAGGAGAAGTTAGTGTATTGTTGGAACATTTTATGCTGCTATGATTTGTCTTCAAGAGTTGGAAAAATCTTCTGAAAGAACTTGCATTGCAAGTGTATTGTAAACTATAATAGTTTTGATTAATACTCTGTGCAAGTTTTGGAGTGCTGGGGTTTTTATCGAAAGGTTTCCCCAGGGTAAATCATTGCGTCATTCTCTATTTTCTGTATGCATGGTATATGGCTGCAATATCTTTGTTAAAGTAGTTAACGAATCTGAAATTGTAAGGATTTAAAAGAATTTGCACAATACTTTCCTTTAGAGATTAGTGTAGGAAGCTGTTTCCGCACCTGAGTTTCCTTTTATATATATATATATATTTGAATTGATTTGAATGGTTTTTCCTTTCTCCCATGAGAATTGATATGTTGTTGAAAACATCATTTTCAAAGAGTTACATTGTTTTCATAAAGCATAACTTTTTTTCTAAAATATATATCAATGTGTTTCTTTCAAATTAGTTTTATAACATCCATACAGAGGGCATGCAATTGGTTTGATGACATTATCATGATTATTGCATAGTTTATTAATGTTTGAAGTTGACTAAACCATAATTTTGATATACCTTAACTACATAGCTCTAATAACTTGTGTATTTATCTAATTTCAAATTATTATTATCTTGATAGAAAGTAGACTCAAAGATGGAGGGCACTTTTAATTTTGAAATTTTTTTCTCTTTTCTATATTTTTCATTGAATGTCAAACTCTGAGGTTTATATTTGATAAAAAACCTACATTTGATTAATGCCAAAAAACATATACATAATAAACTCAAAAATTGTCAAATCTATAATCGTTATAAATCTCATTCGGGGTACTTGTGTATGCAAAATGACATCTCCTTATTGTTCCATTTGACCCATTCAATTGAGCCCCAAATCCATGAAATGTTCAGAATTTTGTAAAACTCTACAAATTGCCCTTACTTGGGGACTTTCAATCGAAACTATTTAGTTTTGATAGAAAGTACTTTCTATTAAAAGTACTTGAATGGTTTAACGTGGGTTAAGCCATTTACCAAGTTACTTTTGATAGAAAGTCTTGGCTTTCAATAGAAAGTTATAGATGGCTTTCTAGAAACCTATGTCGGCCAATTTGGTGTCGTTTCAAGTTAATAACGATTACACATAAATAAATATATGTTTTTCTCATCTTATTAATTTGAAAGCTACAAAATAATTCAAATTTTGGAGAAGGAAGACTTTTGAAATTGTATTTTTTTGAGTTTTGTCAAAATTTGGTGGAACAATTTTGCAAAGTGATGGGAAATAAAAAGAGAAGGCTAAACAAGAGTACATGAAATTATTTAGAAGAGACTGAACAAAGACTACGCGAAGAAGCACAAGAAAGATATTATCATAGGAAACAAGGTATGTCTCTCTCTCTCTCTGTGGATATTTTAAGTTGATGGTTAGGAATTATCTTAATGAAACATGTAAGCTCATGATATTGCAATACCTAATTAGACCTAATTTGATAAAGAATACCTAATTAGACTTAATAAGACTAACTAGACCTAATAATACCTAGATAAGACTAATTAGACCTAATAAGACAAATAAGAGATAATTATATACCTAATTAGACCTAATGTGAGTATTATGACCCCTTAAGACCTAATGTTCAACCTATTAGGACCTAATATGAGTAATAAGATCCAAATTAGGACCTAATATCATTAATAGGATGGGCCTTAGATGTAATAATACTAATTAACACCTAATAAGACACGTAACGAGTCCTAAGTATACCTAATATAATTAATAGGACCCCTTAAGACGTAATTAGACATAATAGCTGACCTAGTATGACCTAATTTGTTAAATTTAGTAATAAGACGTAAGAGTACCCCTTAAGACCTAATACTTGAGTAATTAACATAAGTAATTTAAGACCTAATAAGACTAATTAACACCTAATATGAGTAATACGACCTACTAGTACACCTAATATGAGCAATAGAACCCTTAGGCATAATTAGACCTATTATGAGGTCTAATATGGATAATATAACCCCTAAGGCCTAATTAGACTAATTAACCCCTAATAAGACCTAACAAGACCTAATTATACCTAATTAGACTAATTTTGTACCTAATACATGTGAGTAATATGACCTAATATGAGTAATAGGAGATAATATTGAATAGTAATAGTACCTAATTAGGGGCCTATTTATGAACTTAATAGGACCCCTTAGACCAAATTAGTCCTAATAAGCCCTGATTATCTATCTAATATGAGTAATAGGACTTCGTCTAGGTGTAATTAGATCTAATTAGACTAATTAACACCTAATACGCTCGTATTATGACCCCTTAAGACCTAATTAGACCCAATATGCTTAATATGATCTCTTAAGACCCAATTAGATCTATTAGGACCTAATTAGACCTAATTAGATACAATTAGACCTATTAGGACATAATTATACCTAGTTATCTAGGTCTATTAAGACATATGATAGGTAATATGACCCCTTAAAACCTATTAGGACCTAATTAGACCCAATTAGATGTATTAATGACCTAATTAGAACCATAAGACCTATTAGGACCTAATTAGACCCAATTAAACCTATTAGGACTTATGATAGGTTATATGACCCCTTAAGACCCCATTAGACCCACTATGAGTAATATGACCCCTAAAGAGCTATTAGCACCTAATTAGACCTATTAGGACCTATTTAGACCCAATTAGACCTATTAGGACATAATTATACCCAATTAATCCTATTATGACCCAATTAGACGTATTAGGACCTATGATAGGTTATATGACCCCTTAAGACCCCATTAGACCCACTATGAGGAATATGGCCCCTTAAGACCTATTAGCACCTAATTAGACCTAATTAGACCTATTAGGCCTAATTAGACCCAATTAGACCTATTATGATCTAATTAGACCTAATTAAACCTATTAGGACCTAATTAGACCCAATTAGACCTATTATGATCTAATTAGCCCCAATTAAACCTATTAGGACCTAATTAGACCTATTAAGACCTATGATAGGTTATATGAACCCTTAAGACCCCATTAGACCCACTATGAGTAATATGACCCCTTAAGACCTATTAGCACCTAATTAGACCCAATTAGACCTATTAGGACATAATTATACCCAATTAAACCTATTATGACCTACTTAAGACCCATTAGCACCTAATTAGACCTAATCAAACCTATTAGGACCTAATTAGACCCAATTAGACCTATTATGACCTAATTATACCCAATTAAATCTATTATGACCTAATTATACCCAATTAAATCTATTATGACCTAATTAGACCTATTAGGACCTATGATAGGTTATATGACCCCTTCATACCCCATTAGACCCAGTATGAGTAATATGACCCCTTAAGACCTATTAGCACCTAATTAGACCCAATTAGACCTATTGAGACTTAATTAGACCCAATTAAACCTATTATGACCTAATTAGACCTATTGGGACCTATGATAGGTTATATGACCCCTCAAGACCCCATTAGACTCACTATGACTAATATGACCCCTTAAAACCTATTAGCACCTAATTAGACCTATTAGACCTATTAGGACCTACTTATACCCAATTAAACCTATCAAGACCTAATTAAGATCTATTAGCACCTAATTAGACCCAATTAGACCTATTAGGGCCTAATTAGACCCAATTAGACCTATTAGGGCCTAATTAGACCCAATTAGACCTACCAGGACCTAATTATACCCAATTAAACCTATTAGGACCTAAGTAAGACCTATTAGCACCTAATTAGACCCAATTAGACTTATTAGGACCTAATTAGACCCAATTAGACCTATTAGGACCTAATTATACCCAATTAAACCTATTATGACCTAATTAGACCTATTAGGAGCTATAATAGGTTATATGACCCCTTAAGACCCCATTAGACCCATTATGAGTAATATAAACCCTTAAGACCTATTAGCACCTGATTAGACCCAATTAGACCTATTAGGACCTAATTATACCTAATTAAGCCTATTATGACCTAATTAGACCTATTAGGACCTATGATAGGTTATATGACCCCTTAAGATCCCATTAGACCCACTATGAGTAATGTGACCCCTTAAGACCTATTAGGACCTAATTAGACCTATTAGGACCTAATTATACCCAATTAAACCTATTAGGACCTAATTAAGACCTATTATCACCTAATTAGACTTGATTGGACCTATTAGGACCTAATTAGACCTATTAACTAACCTAATTATACCCAATTAAATCTATTAGGACCTAATTAAGACCTATTAGCACCTAATTAGACCCAATTAGACCTATTAGGACCTATGATAGGGTATCTGACCCCTTAAGACCCCATTAGACCCACTATGAGTAATATGACCCCTTAAGACCTATTAGCACTTAATTAGACCTAATTATACCTAATTAAACCTATTAGGACCTAATCAAGACACCCAATTAGACCTATTAGGACCTAATTAGACCCAATTAGACCTATTAGGACCTAATTATGCCCAATTAAACCTATTGGGACCTAATTAAGACATATTAGCACCTAATTAGACCCAATTAGACCTATTAGGACCTAATTAGATCCAATTAGACCCAATTAGATCTATTATGATGTAATTATACCCAATTAAACCTATTAGGACCTATGATAGGTTATATGACCCCTTAAGACCCCATTAGACCCACTATGAGTAATATGACCCCTTATGACGTACTAGCATCTAATTAGACCTATTAGGACCTAATTATACTCAATTAAACCTATTATGACCTAATTAGACCCAATTAGACCTATTAGGACCTAATTAGACCGAATTAGACATATTATGACCTAATTAGACCCAATTAGACCTATTAGGACATAATTATACCCAATTAAACCTATTAGGACCTAATTAAGACCTATTAGCACCTAATTAGACCCAATTAGACCTATTAGGACCTAATTAGACCCAATTAGACCTATTGGGACCTAATTATACCCAATTAAACCTATTATGACCTAATTAGACCTATCAGGACCTATGACCCCTTAAGACCCCATTAGACACACTATGAGTAATATGACCCCTTAAGACCTATTAGCACCTAATTAGACCCAATTAGACCCAATTAGACCTATTAGGACCTAATTATACCCAGTTAAACCTATTAGGACCTAATTAATGCATATTAACACCTAATTAGACCTAATTAGACCTATTAGGACCTATTTAGACCCAATTAGACCTATTTAGACCCAATTAGACCTATTATGACCTAATTAGACCTATTAGGACCTATGATAGGTTATATGACCCCTTAAGACCCCATTAGATCCACTATGAGTAATATGACCCTTTAAGATCTATTAGCACCTAATTAGACCCAATTAGACCTATTAGGACCTATGATGACTATTAGTCCTCCTAATTATCCACCCAATTAGATGTACTAGGACCTAATTATACCCAATTAAACCTATTATGACCTAATTTGACCTATTAGGACATATGATAGGTTATATGACCTATTGGGACTTATCTTATGATTAATAGGACTCTATACATAGGAAATTTCATTCAAACTTTTATTTAATAATTTTATCTTCGTATGTAGGAAATGCTCAAGAAGCACAACCTTCTGAAGTTGGAGAAGGGTCATCGCAAGCTCAACAATCCCAACCTTCAGAAGTTGGATAAGGGTCATTGCAAGCTCAACAAGAAAAACCTTCAGAAGTTGGAGAAGGATCATTGCAATCTCAACAAGCACAACTTTTAGAATATGAAACAAGTACACATCTCTCTCTCTCTCTCTCTAACTCTCTCACTATCTTGATTTAGTCTCTTTGCATGGTTAATATGCATTTTTGGTCTTTCCCCTTAAGACTATTTTTTTTTTTTGTGTACATAACCTTTGATGAAGAAAATTTTGGACAAGGGGAATTCCAATTTGAAGTAATGGACTTTCGAGAAGGGTCATCCCAAGGTCAAATAAGTATGTGTTTCTCTCATTAGTTTATTAATTATTCCCTTTGACATGAGCTCGTTTCTACTTATTTCATCAAGGTCCCCTTAAGATGAGTTATTAAGAGACTTTTTTATTTTATTTGCAGCTGAAGTAGAAGCAATAGATGAGAAGTCTACCCCAACAGTTGAAGAGAAAAATTAATCATAAAAGCATAGATCATTTAATTGAAATGGATGTAGAAAAATATAGAGATTATGTTAAACAACCCATAAATACTATGAAGAAATCATTGCATAAAAAGTCTAAGAAAATAATTGCACAATTTGAGAATCTTGATACACTTGAAAAAACCCAACTATTATCAATTACACTTTTTTAAGATGAGTTAAAAGAGCCATCAAAATTGTTGGGTGTAGATACAAGTTTGAAAAAGACAAAATCATGTAATGTACAAAAAATTATTGTTTAAAGTGTTAAGGAAGGTTTGCATTCCATTGGGAAAACAACTAGATCTGCAGATAAGTCAATTTTAAGAAGAGTGATACTAACATCTATTTTAAATAAAAACATGTCCCCAAAAAGACAAATTTATTCACTTTCATCTCATATCAGGTACAGTAGGAAGACAATAACACATTATTTGAAAAGGAGAATCAATTTGGATGACACTACATTGGAAGGCAATTAGGCACTAACGTGTAGAGATCCTCACTTTGATAGGATTAAGGAAACAATTAGGAACTTGGTTACAACATTTTGGACTGATCATACTCATCCGTCACCAAATGCAAGAGATTTTATCAAGAAGAGGAATGGGCCTAAGGAATATTTCCAACACACAAAACATCAGCTGGACACCACACAACATGAATTGTATCTCTCATTTTGTAATTCAAATCTTGACATTAAGATTGTATAGACAATGTTTGAAAGATTAAAGCCATATTTTGTAAAGATAAATAAATCTTTTGAAACTTGTTGTTGTTGATATCATATTTAATTTGATCTCTACTATCAAGGGTTTAGAAAGATGATAGAAGAAATGTGTGGTTCTCAAAATTCTTTTCCTAAACGTCCAAGCCAATTCATAGCATCAATCTTATGTAAAAAATCAATTGATCATGAAATACCTGAAATAGATTGCATAAGAGGAATTTGTCAAACGTGTAGGGATTTGGCTAAATTTCCTTTGAGACTTGAAGATAATGACATGAAAAGGATGGTAAAATGTAAGAGTAACAAGTACATAAAGTCTAAAACAAAATTTGGGAAAGAATCAACAAGGTTGGAATATGTAGAGTAGGAGATACCTATTGCAATATTTATGGAGAACTTTCATAAATTGATTCAACTATATATACGTCATGTTTTTTTTTCTAAATGGCAAGAAGAATAGGCCAAATACTAAAAGAAACTTTTCCAGTTGGAACAATTTTATCGATTGTTGACTTTGCGGAGAATTACTCTTTTATTTCTCAAAAACAACTTCAAGCATAATACTACTATACAAAGCAGGTCATTAGCATGGTACACGTGTCTTATAAACATGAATAATTAGGTTTGGATGGTGTTGAAAGTACATATCAAGCATGTGTCATAAATAAATAATATCACTTTTACATTAGTGGTGATAAATAGCATGACATACATTTTGTTGACCATTTCCTTAAGACATTTTTTGGATAATTGGAAAATAAAGGAATCAAAATTGAAAAGCATTTCATTTGGTCAGATGGATGTGCAACACAATTTAAATCAACAAGGCCATTTTATGCACTATGTAGATATCATTGATACCAAAAGATACCACATATTTGGAGTTTCTTTGAGAGTGGACATGGAAAGGGAGAGCATGATGGTACAGGAGCTTGTATCAAACATGCTTTAAGAAAATATCAATTGGACTCTCAAGGATATTGTATAAATAATTCTCATGGTGTATTTGAGTGGTGCAAGATGTATTTTGTGGTGCAAAATCAGGATAACACATCATCATGATTGGATCAAGTCATACCGTTCAGAGTATTTTGGGAGATATCAGGTATAAATGCAACATCACTTGTTTCAATTTAAATTTATGTGCACTTTAAATTTATTGATCATTGAATAACATGTACACACACACACACACACACACACACACACACACATATAATTTTAACTTATCTTAAATTTTTTCATGTGTCTTATTCAAGTTTTGATAAAAGATCAATCCATGGATGCAAGAGGGTAGACAGAAAAAGATCCCTGCATTTAGTTATGAGTACAGATAGTAATGTGTGGTCATTGTACATTATAGATTACTCATGATTTTTTTATAACTACATTTTCAAAAACTATGGTGAATTTATCAACCAAAAATGTGGATATGTTAGTGAATAGAATTTGGTTCTACTAGATGTTACTAATACAAATGATGAAGTTGACGATGAAAGCTTTGACAATATTCCATTGATTTTTACTGATTATGACCATATTTAAGGTTTGATCAAAATTTGTACATGTATATATAAATTTAAAGGATTCATAAACTCAATCCATAAATAAAGTATGTTTAATTTATATTTACAGGTCAAATTGAAAACATATTTTGTAGGACATGTTTTTGCAATAATAACAGAGCCTGGAAATGTGGAAGGTGTTATTTACTATTTATTACATTGCACCAAGGAGATGATGAAGCTAACAAAGAATGAAACAAGAAATGAAATTATGTTTCCCACAAGTTATAGTAGTGTATTCATGTTTAATTTCACACACACACACACACACACATAGATATATATATATATATATATATATATATATATATATATATATATATATATATATATATATATATATATATATATATATATATATATATATATATATATATATATATATATATATATATATATATATATATATATGTTGTTGAACTTGTCTGCCCAGGTTTAGTTTTTGTGCAAGGGACATATTTGAAGAAAATCAAAATACGTAAACATGGAATTCATTTTATTGATTATCAACCTAACAAAAATTTATCAGTATAGTCATCTTGTAATTATCACTATCATATCTCTTCATCTAGTGATAGGATGTGGCATCCGTAAGTGGAGACTTAATACTGATGACCATGAGAGAATATTAAATGTTATCTAAGAGTGAGATGAACCACTTTATGTGGACTAGATCACGCATGAAATATGATCTATACTAAAATTTTCACGGGCAAGACAAAAGGTTTTCTTAGCTCCATTCTTTCCTATTGATGCCCATAGTGAATGGAGCAATTTTCTAAAATTTATAATATCTCAAAAATATCTTAAGGATATGATTTATTACTTATCTAGGAATATGAATGTGTATCATGCATGTTGCAATACTTTATTTTTATCTAGTTGATTACTTAGGTCATGTGGATACTTATCTAGTTGGAATATAAATGTGTATCATGCATGTTGCAATACTTAATTAGGATACTTTATTTTTATAGTTGATTACATTAGGACACATGTGTTTTAAAAGTCAAGTGAAATTATTATTGTTTACTACTTGACCATGTCTTAAAAGGGGATGTTTTATATCATCTAGATGTCAAACATAATATAACTTAGATCATCAAACATATTTAACTTCTAAATCGTCAGCATTAAATATAAAGTACATGTCAAATGTAAATATAAGTAAGATCATCAAACATAGGTCTCACGTATATACCATGTCAAACAACATTTATAGAATAAACATGTTGTCAAACATCATTCATAGAATCAAACATGTATATATTAAACACATAGATTGAAAGTATGTAAACATGTATATATTAAACATCATTCATAGAATCAAACATGTATATATTAAAACACATAGATTGAAAGTATGTAAACATTTGTATATTAAACACATTGAAAGTATTTAAACATTTGTATATTAAACACATAGATTGAATGTATATAAAAATCATTCATAGAATTAAATATGTATATATTAAACACATAGATTGAAAGTATGTAAACATCACACATGTATAGAGTGAAAGTATATAACATGTGAAACATTAATCATAGATCAAGTATGTTTAAAACATAGAGATCAAGTACTGTAAACGTGAAACATATGTCAATAATGTGTCAAACATAGATCAAAAGTCTACAAATGATATAATATCAAAGTACAATGTATGTCAATCATCTAGAGTCTAGAGAGGAAATATAACATCAAATAAATGTAATATGTCTAGATCAAATATGAAAGTGCCTAGGACTCATCATAATGACTCCTCACTAAACCGTCCCTAGAGTGACTATCATGTTGCGAAGGATGTGCAAATCCCTAGAGAAAAAGTGATATAAATTAATATATATGTACATCTTTTTACGTTTGATAAAATATTACAATAAAATGTGTAAAGTAAATACATGTACACATTGATAAATTAAAAACTCACATGTCCACTATTGATGTCATCATCGAGTGAGTCATGACAACGTACACGATCATTCCTCAAAGGAGTAACAAGAGGCATCTATTGGTGGAGAAAAAATATTATATATATATATATATATATATGTATGTATGTATGTATGTATGTATGTATATATATCATGTATTGAAATTTTGAAAGAAAAAAAAAGTAAATTTACATGCCATGAAATATTGCAAATTTAACTTAAATTGTAACATTAAAAATAAGATTTATACCTATGTAGATGGTGGCATCCGATAGTACTCGGACTCCCTAGCCTCAATCCTATCAACCAAGATAACAAGATTTTTTTGCATCTGGTTCAAGCTCAACTATGCATCTACAATAAGAGTAGTAGGCACACGTCTCCCTAATGATGAATGCAATAGACTAACCAAATGAGATGGCATGGAAGACATATCATCATGTGTCAGAAAATATAGGTAACCCATAGTGGTCATGTTTAATTCAACATCCTCAAGGTCAACATCAGAGAACTAGTGCCCTGCACTAATTGGAGGGTTCGTACGGTGTGCCTCTCTCTCTAAAGAAATAGAGTGGTCGGTAGGTGGATCCTCATGGGCATTGCCACTATGGCCATGGTCTAGGTGATAAGAAGGATGTGGCTAAGATTATCTGACAGTACCCATGTGAGCTCTAACATCCAATATGGAGATATCATCCTTAGCTACTATAAATGCATATGCATCCAACAAATCCTTAGCCACACTAATCAATGTGACCTGTGTCATCTCTCCTGTAAGTCCCTTTAGGATGGAAAGTGAAGGGATGCCCGCTGCACTATAAATCTCATGTGAGGTCCTACTAGAGGATGATCCACTTGATGATCTAGATTTTCATTGAGACATCAAGTATTGGCCAACCTGATCACTGGATATGGATGTGGAAACTATTGCAATGTCCCCCACACTATCAATCACACCTTGAAGGTGGGTGTTATGAATGACATCATCTACCACATGACCCAATGAAGGAGCTATAGAAGGTTCCATATGACCAACAATGGCCCTTTGTACTGGCCTTTGGTGATCAACTTGACAAAAAGCATCTCTATCAGCAAGCTTTACATGCCTTTGTCGTAGATGTGTTGGAAAATCAATGTAGTTAATATCCCTCCCTAAATAAACCTCAACAAAAATATGATGTACAAAATAAAATGGAATTTGGTTGTTATTTGGATAATGACCATGGGTAGCTAGAAATTGTGGGTATATCAATGCTGATATAGTAGGATCCTGACTCCTAGTAACCTGATATCCCTTTGCATACTGTAAGTCTACATAAGATGGGAAAGCTTCCCTTTTCAAGGTCTCTTTAGGAACTAAAGCTTGTACCTCCTTAAGAGAAAGACCGAAGCCAACCTCTCATCTCTTCCTCTCAAGTATGGCCTTTATAATGTCCGGTGCGTAGGGAGTGGTACTGTGAATGTCATCTCTGATACTAATTAAGCTAGAAAGTATGGACTGACATGTGCTCTTATAGACACTAGAGCTAGTCAGACTGTTTATGGAATATTGCAATTGTTTAATTTCCCTATTAGTCCATACAAATAGTTCCTTAGGGATAATCAGTGCATTTTCCATGATGTCTAATAATATCTAGATATCTATATATGTGTACCTGAAAGATTTTATTTATTGTCAAATGAAGTCTACATATATGTTTTCCTAATTTAATTAAAAATAAAATTGTAGTACATTTTGCTACATTATTGAAGTAAAATCAATTACATAAATTACATTT
>BSBK01015292.1:0-39356 GCA_027943335.1 Chamaecyparis obtusa
ACAAGGGCTTTTACACCGTTTCCCAAAAAGACAAAAGCTATCGAGGTAGCAATTGCTGGAGCATTGCCAGATGGAGAGGAACCTATTGAAGAAAACAACACTGAGACTCTGGATGGTGTTCGTGGGTGGTGATTATGAGTGATGAAGGGTGCTCCCCTTAATGCCACAAACACATAACAGAAATAGAGAAACAACAACAATAGTATGCAAGGATAGAAAATTGGCTTCTTATTATCTCCACAAATGTGGAATTACAAACTTTCAGAATTACAATATGCAAAGCCACATGGGCATTCCCTTACAATATTCTTTAGGACAAAGCCTCGAATCAATACCCAGATCTACTACCCAGAACTATTCTGAACTGCCTAAGACAATAATACAGCCTTCCTTATATAGGCAATTTTCCACCACCTGGGAAGGTTCCAGAATTTTTAGCCAATAAGGCCGACCAAACTTAGAATTATTTTATTTTACATTTTATTACATCATAGTCGGCTCAAGATAACCTTTGAAACCCGAACAAAAATTTTGAAGAAAATTATTTTCTGCCATTTCAGGTGGCCCAACTTCCGAAGACCATAAGTCATCACCAGTTGACCCGCTCGGCTATTATAACCCCATTTCAAAAATGCCACGAAGCGCTCTACAGGCTTGACCAATGCAAGCACCCGTCACCCAAATTTTGACCTCATCCAGGGCCTCTAAAGCCTTCAAAACTGAGTTCAAAGTTTCTGTACCCCGCTGCCAATACCGAAAATCTTCAATATCTTCCAACATACACTTGATCTGGAAATGAAACTTTATTGGCAGACTTATATGACCAAAATGAACCTCCAAGAAAGAAATTAGATCATTCTGAGCACAGACAAAAATTACCAAAAAAATAGTAACTTTCCATAAATAGTAGCTCTGCACAAAATAGCCCTTATTGAAAATAAAAATACAAATATTTTTGGGTGATGCAAGATTGCTCTTACACCCAGGATGCTCCTGCATCAATGAGTATCTTCTTTCCATGGCAATTGGAACTTTGACACTAGAAAAAGTTCAACAATTATGTGCCCGAGAAAGACAAGCTTAATGAGGATGTCGAAGAGTTGAAAGGGAAATCACCTAAATCGTTATGGCTGAATGACCTTGATGCTTTCATTAAGGATTTGGATGTGAGTTGTGATTTTATGATTATGGAATCGAAAAATTACTTGTTTTAACTTGCTTATGTGAAAGTAAAATGTATTGGCACACCTAGAAACTCATTTTCTTTTAAACCTTGTAGGCACTAGAATTGGAAGAGACCAAGGATGACGAGCATGAACTAAGAAATATGGGTGAGAATGACGTTAACATTTTAGAAAAATGGGCAAAAACCCCAAAAAAACCACAAAAAAGACTTCTTCTTCTGAAAAAGTTGATTCTCAAAAGAGCGATTCTCAATCAGCCACCGTTTTTCTTACGACAGTTTCTACAGAGAATGGTAAATATATATTTTCATCCCTACTATAGAATTTATTTGAGGGCTATGTGCTGGAAAAAACTTCTGATGAATTTCTTTTTAATATTTTTCAGCAAAAAAATCAGACACAACAAAACCCAAGAGGGGGAGGTGGGAAGAAGGGAGCTGCTAAAAAACAAATGGTTTGTTTCAATGTCTATATTCTACTTCAAGTTTTCATATAATTTTGGGGTGCTACAGAAGGGTGGGTGCTACACAAAGAATGAAATCATGGTTTTTCTAACTATTATGTAGTGCCCAACTATAGTATTCATTTGTTGCTCACATACTAAAGAGGTTTCACACCATGCTTTGAAGCTTATAGGGGCATAGAAAACAACAATAATTGCAGACCTCCTCTTCCTATTTTTTGGGTTCAGAAAACCTTGTGTAATTTCTTGGCATTAAGAATTTGGGCCACTCTTTGCAATAGAATACTAAATCACAAACACCCTGAAAATGATTCAAGCTTCGACAATTCATAGAAATTATTAAATTCATTCGGGGTAAAAAATTATGTTGAAAAATAGGGCCATTATTCAACTAGATGAAGTACAAAATTAAAATAGTTTAAGAAACATTCAAATAGTACAATGTCAACCATATTCAATAGCTTCAAAGTACTTCAACCTTCTCGAAGCCATAAGAATAAGAAAAACTACCTCGGCTAAAAAATTGGGTGGAAATTAGGCACATGCTTTTCACTAGATACAAATATGTTAACCTAAATAGAAAAAACACTAGATGGACTTAAAAATTTGAAGATACTAAAAATTATGAGAACAAACAATGGCTAAAACTAAACTAAACTCAAAACTTGGCAATGAAATGCAGTGAAACTTACCTCTAAGGTGAGGTTCTAAAGAAGATGATGAGTTCCAGAGAAATACCAAAAAACCACCTAAAATTCAAGCTTCTAAACCAGTATAAGAATTTGCGATCACAGATGAAATATAATAGTTTGTCACTACAGGACCAAAAATTTTTTAAGCTTCATTAAAATGTGTGCAAGGAAGAGTTCTCTGAGGTAGTTAAATGCAAGGCGGTGATGAGCTGCTAACAATTGGCCAATTTAATTACATATAATTCATGTCTCAGACATCATTCATCGTGCACTGAAGAAATGTTTAAAACATTATAAAAGGCTTTGATTTTTCATTTGCCTCCTTATTGGTTGCCGCTATAAAAAAAATTTTAAATTCATTTTTATAGAAAAAAACCCGCAAAAATGTCGTCAGCCAATGAAAAAAAAGGGAAAAGTAAGGAAAAAATACTTTTAATATAGATAATAATCCAAAATCATAGAATATAACATTTAACATGGTTTCCAAAGAAGACTTAAATAGGAACGAGCAACTTGAAAAACATTAGTCTCCTGCTTAAGGCAAGGACTAATAAAACAATCATTACAACCATAGTAAAAAGTAGATTTTCATCATCACATTATTGTAGAATTATCATCAATCACATCCCAATCAATAAAAACACACTCCAACACAAAGGAACACCTTTAAGTATAAAAAAGGTAATAAATGCCATGCAAGCATACTAGCAAGCGAGAGAATCCTAGAAGAAAGTAGTAGCAGCAACAATGTCAGGTGGGTGGAGCACCATAACACAATGACACTTGTCACATAATACCATTTTTTAGGTTACATAATCCTCTATGTTCTAAAAACCTTTAATTATATAATAATCATATTTGGAAGTTGAAACAAGAATTTACTGTAACTACCTTTGAGAGATTAAAATACTATATGTTTTGAAAGAAATCTCAATGCAAAGGATTTATTGTTTTTGGTTCAAATTTTCTCCTTTTCTTTGAAAATTGAGTGTGACTAAAATTTTGGGCTATTTCTATTATTCATGAAGATTTATTATTTTCTATCTAATGGATGGATAAGTAGAGAATGGAGTGAATGGATTCTAGATGTCAAATTTTCTTTAAATCAAATTATTTTAAGGTTTTCTTTGCTGCACTTTTTTCTTTCCATCTATTTATTGCTTGTTGTTAACAGAGCTTGTTTCTATGATTTAAAGTTTGTATGTGATTTTCATCTTTGTGTGAAGATAACCGTACATGATATCAATCTCATATATCTAAAATATTCAAAATATTGTGTTAGTTATCTCTGAATATGTCATGTAGTGATGAGTATTCATTAGGGCCTTTCTTTTCTTTCTGGTTAAAAGAACACTCCATTGAATTTATTAATAGAAAAAAAAAATCATTGTACATCTGTTTCAAGGGAGTTGTAATTTTAAATTAAGAGATTAAAATATTTGGTAGTTTCTTCAAGTATTGCAAAATAGAGTAGATTTTACGAGTTTGAGTCATTTTAACAAAAGGGACAATATGTTAACCCATACATTTTTGGAAAATTTTCTATGGATTCAAATGG
Organism: Chamaecyparis obtusa; assembly: GCA_027943335.1. NCBI lineage: Eukaryota > Viridiplantae > Streptophyta > Pinopsida > Cupressales > Cupressaceae > Chamaecyparis > Chamaecyparis obtusa. The sequence continues at coordinate 3,898 of BSBK01015292.1, forward strand.
TCATCATAAGACTAGTCACTTAGAGATCAGGGGATAATGGTGGTCCCTCATGAAAATATATCTCTTGTACTATGACCTAACCTAGGTTTTAAAGAGGAACATGAAGATATAATTGGTAAATTGAATACTCTATATTTGTAGTCATGAAGAATACCTAAAGAATATAGAATATCCAATCAAGTATTGCGAAGAGAGGAAGAGTTGGGAAAAAACCTAAGGCTACTATTGTTAAGATAAAAAATAAGACAAGCACAAAACACAATTAGAAACCAAGCACCAAACTAAGCTCTGGAAAATGGAAGGGGTCATCAACATCCACAAAATTAATAAATGTCTATATAGCCAAGATAACGAGCAAGATTCAAAGATGTATACCAGAAGATAGAAAGAAAAGGGTTTTATAGACCCATTTTTTAAAGCCCTCCAAGATTCAAACTTTTCACACAATATTCCCCTTTGTTGAAATAGGAGTAAAAGGCCACCTCCCCTTATGAGAAAAAATACTTCATCTTCTACCTATCATACCTTAAAACTTCACAGGGTCACCCTTCCCTCAAACTTCAAATTCACCATTGAGCATTTCACCCTACTAAAAAAATATGTCTCAAGTACCATGGAGTGTGATAATTGGTTCTTTGAACACTTGGGCTGGTGAATAATTTACCCAAAGGCTTTAGGAAAAATCTTTCCAAGTTCTCAGGATATGGTAAGGTTGAACAACATATGAACAAATAGTGGATTTCTTCGCTACTTGTAGTGTATTATAAGTAAAACACCACAATGTCATGGTTAGGCTAGTTGTGAAAACATTAGTAGATGGAGTTACACATTGGTTCTATTATTTGGCACTTGGGTCAATTATAGACTGGGATATTTTTGATAGAAAAAAGAAGGAAAAGGGTGTTGGCCTGTGGTACAGTAAGACTAGAAGCATATTAATAGGACTAGTCACATAGCAGTTTAACAGCACAAAGTCAACAGAAACAAAATTTTCTAGTCTACCTCTATCAAAAAAAAACATGTAGGTCCTTTTAAAAAAAGCATACCAAAGTAGGGTAACCAGTAAGTAGACAAAATATTAACAATAACAAGCCACACAGGGCTAAACGAGTGTTTTAAGAACTTAATTAGAAAATAGGAAATAAAAAAAAGGGACCTGGGATTAACAGGCCCATCCCAGCAAAAACACCTCATGGATAGTAGCAACTAGGATCTCCCACCCAGATGTTTGGACATGAGGGTCATGGTGCACTCTTCCTGCAGGAACACCAAAAGGTATCTATTATCCTCGTCAGCTTCCAGTTTACTGCCATCTATCTTCTCCTGCACATTTCACAAGGTCAAAGTCAAAGCAAGCATGATCTTGAAGGAAAACTTGTTCGAATCAACAACTTGGGCTGTGATCTCTCTCATGTCCTATTTGAGGCCGAGGATCTCCATATCCAGCTTGTTGAACTTCTTCTTGAGGGATCCTTTAAACCTACCACTATCCTCCATTTCCATTGTAGTGTGCTCAATGTGAGGGGATTTATCCTACTAGGTGTGAGGCGAGAGAGGGGGGTGGGGTATTTCTACGAGGCTTATCCTCCATCACTAGTGGGGGATTCAAATGGGGAGCATTGCTAGACCTAGGCGAGTTTAAGTGTTCAACCAAGGATCCCTCAATCGAACCAGAGGAAGCAGAGGTGTCCATATCCTTCAACCAAGACTTGTCCTCTAAATCCATTTCCCTAAGAATTTTTCTACATTTCTCCTTGGCAATCCTATTAGATCGCCAGACAATACCCCCCAAATCCACCTCTAACTCAACCTGGCTGTCCAAATTTTTCCATTTTCTGGGCTTCCTCTTAGTTTTAGGGGTGTTGTCAACCGTTGTCTTATCCTTTTCTTCCATTGAATCAGAGACATGGGATTCATCAAGGTCCTCCCCCCTTTTAAAGGGGTTCCTCACACATCTTTTGTGGCTTTTACCTTCCTGGGGGACAAGGTCAGTCTCCTAGATTTCCTTTAACGACTGGGAGGGGCACTGGGTGGGGTTTTTGGCTTCTGAAGGGGATACTTCCTAGGATACCTCCTTAATGATAAGGGGAGTTTGGGTTGGAGGGAAAATAGATTTATGGAATTTGTAGAGGCAAAGTAAAAGGCCCTGGTGAAGGATAGGGACCGACTTCTCAGTATTTTTTCTCTCCTTAATGTCTAGGATGTTGCTTTCAATTGAGTGAAGGAGATAGAAGGGGATGGAAAGGAGGTCTTTGTTCCTAATATGGTTGAGGAATGATAAGTGATAGTAGTAAAACACAATGAATTTACATTTTAGGGTGAAGCATTTCATGATTATATGACATACCTTTGGCCAAAATTCAAGGAGCTACCCGCGGTTAAAGCCTCCAGACTTTTTAATAGGTTCCTCTCCCACCCTAAAGAACTAGTTTAGACCGGTTACATCTGACATCTAACTAATCTTTTTATACTTCCTACCCTCCATAGACAGCCCTATATCCTTAGCAATGACCTCTTCATTTAGTTGAAAGTGTAAGCCCCTAAACAAAACCTTCCTGTTATCCCATGAGGACACAAATTGCTTGTTGATTTTCTCATCGTGGCCTCCCTTCATCCTTTCCATGAAACCCCAGATGCCACTAACTTTGTAGTAGTGGGTCACTAGGGGGTTGGAGGAGAACTCCTCTTTGATCTTGTCTGGCTCAATGTGCAACATTTTTCTTCCCATGGCAACCAGACCAGTTTCCACTGCAAGAACCCTCTGGAATTTGCAAAGCTAAGCTTCGCAAACCAGCGTAAAGGCCAAGTCTTTTTGAAATAATAGTTTTAAGAGAATATTTTCATGAGAGGTAGGAGTTGGGTGATTTTTAGGCAATCAAGCTCCGTACAGAAAAATCCAGTGAATCTCCAAGCTTAATAATTAGAAATTAAGCCAAATTTTCCCTTAGTGTCCTTGGTAATCAAGATTTCCTAGTGATGTGAATAGCTATCTCTCCATGCATACTTACACAAAAGGAAATTATGAAATTTTATGAATTTTTGTGCATACATAGTCATCACTATATTAATCATCAAATTAAGCTAGCATGACCACAAGGTAGGGCCTTCAACAATATTGGCGACAACTTGGCTCATTTCAAAAATTGTTGATGACATGTCTTTCTCGCTTGATCAACCACTAAGTCTCCTTTGATAGCTCACTAACCACCTCCTAATTAACTAGCTTGGCTAGCTTGAGCCTAATGGCAGCTAGAGAAGCCACCATGACATTACCTTCCTTGTAAGTATGGGATATAGTCAAGCTTTGGAGATTGTTAAGTAGCTCCTGAATTTTGATGGTTATGATGTTCACCCACCATCCTGCACTCGACCCTTTTTTGATGGCCTCAAAAATCACTTTGGAGTCCCCCTTGATCATCAGTAGTTTGATATTGTTTTTTATAGTGACAAAAAATTTTAAACCCCAAAGGAGAGTTATTCCTTCAACTTGATTGATGATATTGTTTTTGAGTGGCCTAGGATAAGCCAATAGGCAATCACCATTGTGGTCTCTTAGCACTCCACCCCCACTCTGGGTGAGGTTATTAGTTGCACCATCAAATTTTAGTTTGGTCCATCCCATGGGTGGGGCAACCCACTGAGTAGCATTTCAAACCATTAACCTGGAGTTGTCAAACCTAGTGAACCCATTCACTAAGTTCCATTTATCTACTGTTTTGATTTCATAGGTAGAGGGGGTGCCGAGGGGAGTTTCCAATTAGCTGAGCCAGCATTCTCACATAGGAGCTTGGTGCCTAGATGGAGAGATGCCTCATGTGGGGACTCAGTCTTCTTAAATATCCTATTGTTTCTTTCTTTCCAAATAGTCCAGCATATGTGCAGAGGAAGAAGCTGCCATAGGAGTTGGAGGAGAGGATGATTGGAGAGGGATCGCCAGCCAATGAATTGGTGAAGATCCTTCCCCATAACCCATGGGACCCCCAATTTTTTAGTAATTCCTTGCTAAATATTAGCAGAGTACTCATAGTGTATGAATAGGTGCTCCACGGTTTCCTCTTCCTTTTTGCATAGGACACATGTGCTAGCAAGAGAGAATCCTCTTCTTATGAGGTTGTCTTGAGTTAAAACTTTACCATGCATAAGAGTCCACCATAAGAAATTTATTTTTAGAGTAAATTATGGGATCCACACCTTACTCCAATCTTGCATATTATTCTCCTCCTTTAGAAGAAGATTATAAGAAGACTTAGAAGAGAAGGTTCCCACTTGGGTCAGAGCCCAAATAATGAAGTCATGTCTATAAATTCTAGGTATCCTGACATTCCCCAAGATTTCCATAAGCTCATAAGCCACTTGGTTTAATTCAGGTCTATCCCTAACCATAATAGCTAAATCCTTCCAGCTCCTATCAGACATGTAGTTAGAGACTCTATTACCAAGGGTAGGTCTAATGTAGCTCATGAGGGGACCAAAACTTCCTCCTAGGGTGGTGTAGTTCTATATCCATGAGTCATGCCAGAATTTGATGGATCTCCCATCCCTGAGTTGCCAGAAGACCCCCTTAGAAAGCATGGTTTTGTACGTGCAGATGTTAGTCCAAAGTTTGGAACCATTAGGAAGGTCATTATCTTGGAACATCATCCCATAAGGGTGCCTTGAAGTTATTTTTCTTCCATTATCTTGCACCTATCTTCTTTCCTTTCAATTATCTACCAAGCCACTTTCATGGTGAGGGCTCTATTCAACAAGCTAATTCGACTAAGGCCCAATCCACCCAACCATTTAGGAAGGCAAACCGTTTCCAAATTGAACAGGGACTTCCACTTCTTCTATTCTAAGCCAGCCCATAGAAAGGTTCTCTGAATCTTTTCAAGCCTATCAATTATGTTGTTCTTGATCTTGAAGAGGGATATGAAGTAAACAGGAATTCCTTGGAGAGTAGAGGAAACCATCTGAAGTTTACTAGCATTTTTCAAGATCATCCCCTTTGAACCAGGAATTTTTTTCTAAGTTCTTTCCAAGATGGAATTCTAGAAGTCTTGGGAGACCTCTTTTATAGTGAGAGGGAGGCCTAGGTAGGTAGAGGGGAGTGAAGCCAACTAACAACCCAAAATTTGGAGCACTCTAGTTTGGGTCTCTATGGGTTTGTTGAAGAAGAAGAGTCTACTTTTCTGATAGTTTATACACTATCCTCAGGCTAAGGAATAGTTCTGTAAAAGATACTTCCACTGTCTAGCTTCAATCATCGATGAGTACCCAAAGAGGAAAGTATCATCCACAAATTTCTCTAGAACAACTTACTGCAGAGTGGAAGCAGTTTTGATTCCTTTTATTCTTCCCATAGAAGAGAGCATAGTCAGATTCCTGATGGGGACCTCAGCCACCATGATAAATAAATAGGGGGAGAGAGGGTCACCCTATGGAAGACCTTTTTCAGGTTGAAAGAAGTCATCTGGGGAGCCATTGACCAAAATAGAGAAGCTAACAATTTGCATAGATTCTTGAATAATGCGAATAAATTTCTTAGTAAAGCTCATTCTACAAAGAATTTTATGGAGGAAGGACCAATTAACTTTATCATAAGCCTTAGAGATATCAAGTTTGAAAGCCATACCTAGTGCTTTTCTCTTGTCCATGGAGTGGATGATTTTGTGAGTAGATATGGCTACATCTAGGATCTGCCTTTCTGGAACAAAACCCTTTTGAGTAGGACTGATCAATTTGTTTAGGGGGGGCTTCATTCTATTGACCAGGATCTTAGTGAGGATTTTATAAAAAGTGTTACAAAGGCTGATAGGTCTAAAATCCAACATAGAGGTGGGGTTTTCATTCTTAGGGACTAACACAATATAGGTGTTGTTATGATGCTTTAGCGGCTGCCCCGTTCTGAAGAAATCTCTGGCAGCACAGGAGACATCTAATCCAACAATATCCTAGTATTCCTAAAAGAACGTCAGGGGGAAGCCATCAGGGCCCAGAGCTTTATAAGCATCCATAGAAAATACCACAACTTTGACTTCCTTGTCAGAAACAAGTTCAATGAGGCCATCATTATCACTATGAGGAATAGCACATTGGATGTGCTCAAGGAGCTGATTTTGCAAATTAATAGGGGAAAAATGACCATCATTAGAATACAATCCTATAAAGTAGTTGGCAGTAACCTGCATAATTTTGTCCTTTTTAGTAAATTTATTTCCTCTTTCATCCCTAATTGCATTGAGGGTGTTTCTTCTTTTGTGATTGCTAGTAGATCTATGGAAGAAGGCAATATTTCTATCCCCTTCAGAAAGCCACTAGATCTTGGAGCGTTGCTTCCAGTCAATTTCTTCTCTTCTCAGAGCTTCCTGCCACTTGTGTCAGGCCATTTCTTCTTCCATCTGCAACTGGGGGTGGATATCACTAGATGCTAGTTGGGCTTGGAGGGATTCCAAGGTCCCCATGAGCTCCTTCTTCTGCTTAAAGAGATCCCCAAAATTATGTTTACTCCAACCTTTAACTAGTTTTCGAATGATTTCCAATTTTTGGGTGATCCTAAACATGGCAGTGCCTTTGATAGGAATGGCCCACCAAGATTTTACTTGGTCCCTAAAGGAGGGGTGGGAGCACCACATAATCTCAAATTTGAAAGGGGCCCAACCAATCCTAGGGGAATCTGACCAACAAAGGAGGAGGGGGTTATGATCATAGGTGGTTTTGGGGAGGGAGGACAGGGTAGAGGTCAAGCACAGGTCCTAAGAGGAGGTAGCCAGGACTTGATTCAGCCACACTTGTGTAAGATAGCAGCCCTTTTGATTGTTGGACCAGGTGAAGGGATTTCCTTTAAGATTAATGTCCAAAAGACCAAAGCAAGAGATAAATTCTGCAAGGTCCCCCATACTATCAAAATAGTCCATTAGACCTTAACATTTTTTTGAGGGGTAGAGGGGGTTATTGAAGTCACCAATCACCAAATAATTATCAGAAGTATCCTAATCCATACAACATATAATATCCTTCTAGAGGGACAACCTACCATTCCGGATATTAGGGGCATAAATATTGAACAAGCGCCAGACCATCTGATTTTTCTTGAGATTAATACCAAGGAAGTTTGGGGAGAAGGGTAGCCGTTCACCAACAATAGTTTTAGGATTCCAGAGAGTGGCTATACCCCCAAAAGCACCTGAGGCTTTGGAGAAGGAAAACTCAACACCCAGCCAGAGACTGCTAGCTAGGGAAGCAAATTTTTTTAAAGACATCTTAACTTCTTGGATGAGGAGAATATCCATCTTATGAGAAAAATGTACTGTTTAACAACACATTTCTTGAGGGGGTTGTTAAGACCTCTAATATTCCAAGAAAGACAAATCATTTCTTATTTTTAAAACTTATTTCTAAGGTTTGTTTCCTACCTGCGGCAACATCCCTTGTAGTCCCTCTTCATCTCCTGGCGCATTCTGATGGCCTTCCTCTAGGTTTTTCCATTCCCACATCCCCCTTTTTGGGCTTAGCTTTCTTTTTCTACATCTTCCATTCACCACCATCATTTTCCTCATAGTGGTCATCACCCAGGGAGCTGGGTGAGGGAGGGTAGTTCCTTTCCTCTCACTGCATAGGAAGATTTGTAGCAGCCTTAGGGAACTTTAGTTCAAGAGAGACCATAATAGAAAGTTGTTCTGCTTCCATAGAAGTGATCACACTTGTCTCCAGAGTATTCACCAGGGGGTTCTCCAATGACATAACCATCGGAAGGGGTTCAGGACCCTTAGGTTCAAGGGTTACCCTATCGTTCTCTAGATGGGTGACAATCTCACCCTCTTCCACCTCATGCTTACCCAATTTTGGGTTTTCTAGCACTTAAGCCACCCAGTGGGACTGGTCTTCTCCTTATCTTCACCTACAACCATGGGTGGCTCCTTGGAGGTGCCCTTAACCTTATTTTTATTTTTTCCTTCATGCATCAAGGATTTTCATGCTTCAATAGTGTGGCCCCTAGAATCACATTTATAGAAAAAGAGGGTGGAATTCTCATAAACGAAGGCCTAAGTCCATCTGCCCAACTTGGATTTCAAAATAGCAAAGTTGGGGAGGGATTTATTCAAGGTAACATTAACGTAGAACCTAGCAAACATGAGCCTAGATTTAGAGTGGGTTACCTGGTCCGGCATAATATATGTGCCAAAGGAGTCACCAATCTACTTGAACACCTATTCATCCCAATATTCAAGTGGAAGTCCAGGGAGGCACACCCACACAGGAGCCATCCTACTTAGCTTTGTCACTTGATTAAATTCTAGTTTCCATTTTGCTAGAGTGAGAAAGTTCTTACCATAGACTGATGAGCCTAAAAAAATAGAGGTTAGATCCTCCAAAGTGTTGAACTTGAAGATGAAGAGTCCACCAGGCATAGCAGAGGTTAAGAAAAATCCCTTAACCTTCCACTGGGCAGCCACCCACTTTCTGACCATTTCGATGGTAGGTCAGAAGTTGAAGAAATTACCCATTAACACCAACTGGAAATCAACCATGGTCCTATTTACAACTAAATCAGGTAGCAAGAGTTCAGTGCCATGATTCTAGAGTATTCTAGACCTCACCCATGAGAGCTCCTTTCCAGCTTGTCTTTGGCAGGGATGAAGGGGCATCAGGAGAAGAGGATGCCCTTTGAGAATCTTTCGTTGACTCTTTCATAACCTCTCCCATGCCAGAGGAAATAGCCTCAGGACCAACACAGGGTCCAGTGTGGGGAGCTACAATGGGGGAAGATTCCCCCCAGGGGAGGCGGGCATGGGAGCGGGTAGTTTGAATTCGAAGGAAGAGTGGGAAGTTGTAGACTGGGATGTTATGAGGAAATAATTTAAAGAAAGGTTCAAGAGATTTGGGGATGAGAACTCATTAATTTTTCAATTAGTAGAAATTAATAAGGATATCACTTTACCCATGAGGGAGTTTGTGGGTAAGTTTAATGAGATTATCAATAAGAGTCCCACGAGAAAAGGACCCACTATGAGTAATCAAAGATGTTTCTTTTCTAGTACAATACTATTAGATATCAGATTCCTTTTGAGGAAATCTAGAGTGGGAAACCTAGTTAATGCCTAGAAAAAAACAATAGAACTTGAAGATGACTTCAGCATGCTAAGGAAATGGAAAAAGAAGCTGCAAGAAATTAGTAATATAAATGCTTCTACTTATTCTTAAGCCATGCTATATAGGTTGAAAAATGACATTATAGAACTAAAGAGATATATGCCTAGGTGAATTATTCCTTTCAAGAACCTTATCAAGATGGTGTAAGGAGGAAACCAAACCACAAAAAATTTCTCTTACCTCCTTCTCTACAAAGACTAGCAATTGAAGCACCACCTAGCTAAAGGAAGGGGAACATGTGTGTATTTCACCATACTATAGACCATGATGGGGAGATATACCCTAAAATGATAAGATGTATGCAATCGATCACCAACAACATGATTCAGGGGGACACTTTTGGAGAAGGCTCAGACCCAGAACAAATTGGTGATTCTGAAAACTATTACTTAGAGTAGGACTCGAATTCTGAAAGAGGAGGTGATTGTTTTACAACATTCCAGATGAGTCTTTATTGATTGCGATCAATAGAAGTTAGAAAGATAAAAAAACAAAATGTATTTATCTTGTAGATAGAAAAGGACCCAACACCTCAATATACATCATCCAAAATAGTTAATTAGACAATAAATCCCAAATTGGAAAATGCATCTAATAAGAACAAAGATTCCTTTGACATTGTTAAATTTTTTGAAACATCTAGAATTCAAATGTCTCATATAGAATATTTTAAAATTAACCCATCTGAATTGGATCATCTTGTTGAACATTGTAAGTTTGGTTCTAGAAAAATTGATTCTTGTGAAATATAACTTTATGATGAGGAGCCTTTCACATCTGACCTCACTTTAGATTCTATGAATTTTACAACCACCATTCCTAACTAGAAACCAAACCCATTTAATGTATTTTTTCTCATAAATGAGTATGAATTGAGTAGTTTTATAATATACTATGGACCCTCTGACAATATTATGCCCTCATATGTAACCAAATTGATCAATGTGTCATTGACCAAAACTTTTGGTAGGTATTACTCCATGGATGCTAAAAAATTCCCTGTTGTTAGCCAAATCAAGGATGCTTAAGTTTCCCTATCCACTCATCCATCCAGAAGATTCAAGTTAATAATTATGATATAAAAAGTTACTCTAAGCTATAAAATGTTCTAAGTAAAAGTTTCTACAAACACCTAGGTGGAGATATAATATTGGATTGGTACCATTCTCTCATACTCGTGGGGAATAAGAATGTCAAATTGGAACCAGTAGATAAAGATAAATTTATAGTCTTGAAATCTGATGATCCTGAAAATTAAATTTTGTATGAAGAGATTGAGTTCAGGAACTATATGTTATTTACTAATCACACATAAATAGAGGAAGTCAATGAGGTGAAAATGGTATCCCATCTATGGATCATGGAATTTTATAGAATCTCTTCTTAATTGGGATCTATTGTGGAGGTAGTTTTAATATCACCAGATAGAGAAATCACTCCTTTATCATATAAATTTGAATATAAAAACATGACTGATTATGAAGTAATATTCTTGGGAATTTTTGTGGATAAAGAGAGACGCATAAAATTTCTAATAGAAAAGGGATATGCAGAATTGATAGTGAAGCAACTCAGGGATACTTTCACTATTAGGAATCATAGAGTGAGACACTACAAAAATGGAGTGTCAGATGATATTGAAGATTTCATATCCCTCTCCATTGAATAAATTACTAGGGATCAAAACACTAGGTAATATCCATTTCCAGTCTCAACATCCTTGTTGTTGCCTATCTAGACTTTAAAAATAAATAGTTCAAAATTGAATTTATTCATAGGCACAATATTCCAAATAATTTTGAGACTTGGTGGTTTTTTATGATGACCTATAGCTTAGATATTTCTGAGAAAATGAAAATGTATTCATTGAATATTATTTTAAGGGAGGATAGAACCATTATAAAGAATATACTCTAGATAGTAAAAAATATCTCATACAAGGAGTAGTACATCTAAAAGGGAACAAAATTCCTAAAGGCGTGCTCTCATTAGAAAACAAAGTGTTTGATAGACATTATGTTTACATTATCTATAGCAGGGTTAAAAGTGGAAGTACTAGAAGAGAATATGAAAACATTAACATAGGATAAATGTAAAGTCCTAAGATGATTAAAATGGGAAAAAAATGTACTCCAAAAGAGAAGGTGAAATTGACAAAATTCTTAATAAAATACAAATATGTATTTGCCTCGTGTTATGATGACCTAAAGAACTTTACGAGTGGGAGATTTGAACACCACATTCACCTTAATGTAGATGTGACACCTTTCCACCCAAAGAAAAACAATTATAAATACAAGGCCTCTAATGCTATTTTTAGGGAAATTGATAAAATATTGAAACAAGGATTATTTATGCAATCCATCACTCTACTTGGGTAGCCAACATATTTATGGTGCATAAGAAAAATGGAGAGATAAGTATTTGTGTATACCTTAGGAACCTCAACCAAGCCTCATTGAGGGATAATTATGGTCTTCCAAATATGGATCATATCCTATAGACGAAAGTCAGATTAGAGATGATGTCTATGATGGATGGATTCTTAGGGTAGAATCAGATAAATGTTGATGAAAGTGACTAGCATTAGACTATATTTACCACACCATGGGGAAAATTTTCCTACAATAGGATTCCCTTTGGGTTAATCAATATAGGTACCACCTTTCAAAGGGATACAGATCTATTATTTGGAGATTTGAAGAACAATATCATAATAATTTACCTTGATGACCTAACAATTTTCTCTATGAAGAGGAGAGACAATCTACATGGTCTGGAAATAATCTTTGAAATATTTTGGGACGATGGCATCTCATTAAATACAAAGAAATTAGTGTTCTACATAATAGAGGTAAAACTTCTTGGACATATTATGTCACAAGAAGGAATCAAGATACATCTTAAAATAGTCAAATCAATCTATTAGCTGATCTTATCATCCAAGAAAATTGGAGTTAATTATTTCTTTAGCCAACTAAATTTTATAAGGAGGTTTGTACCATATTTTTCTAAAATCACTAAGAATATTGTATATATGATGAAAGGAAATTAAGGGTTTCTATGGAATAAACACAAGAAGAAGGTATTTGATGATATTAAATAAGAAATAGCCAATGTGCCAATGTTGACACTGTATCATCAAAAAATGGAAGCACTTCCATTTCAAACTAGATTAGCCCTCTGAGTATGTGGTCTAGGGTCATGTAAAATGCCTTGAATGGGTCTTTGACTAGATCTAGATTTTTCCCTTTGTTCTACTTCTCTCTACACTTGTCTCCAGCCTTTTTCTAGCCCCTTATCCTGAGAAACTGAGATCTTTGACCTCAGGGTCAAGGTCGACCTTCTGAGTCAAGGTCAACCTCAACCCTGACCTAGGTCAAGGTTAACCTTGACTATGACCTAGGTCAAAGTTAACCTCAACCCTAACCCTGGGTCAAAAATTTAGATTCCAAATGTTTCGAGATGCCAGACTTCAGAAAGATTTAATTCCCACTTCCAAGTCAGTTGTTTTGGATTTCAGAATGGTAAACTCTTAAATTTTATTTAATCTAGGTCCATTACAAGGGGTTATGGCTTAATTGGAATTTAATCCTCCTATGTCAGCCTCTCTAGAATTTTGTGCCCTAGACTAGTATAAAAGGAAGTCTTCCTCTTTCATTTGGAGAATCCACTTTTGATGATCAAGACATCTATCTCTCAAGTGCAATCAAGAGATCAAGAAAGAAAGAAGGAGAAGGAAAGCATTCAATCATTCATTTATCCTCAATCATTAAAGTATTCAAGCATTCAAACATTCATCAAGGAGATCCATTGATAGCCATTGAAGGATTCAATCTCTTTGGAGCCCTCTTGTTGAACATTTTTCCATCCACATTCATTCAAGTCTCTTCCTATTCCAAGATCCATCCAAGATTGGTGTTGAAGATCTAATGAAATTGATTTGAGACATCCTACATACAATCCTACATTCATTTGGAGCATCTATAATTGTGGATTTAAGGATTCAAATCCTCCACAAGGATTTCAACATAAGCAAGGTGAATAATTCCATTTACTTTGTTGATTCCAAATCAGGGTTTGACCAAGTCAAACCCTCATCCAACAAATAAAACCCTTTTTCTTGAAGCTATAGGTGTGGGACAACAAATATTAGTGCAGATCTGAGTACCCTTTTCAACAAACTTTTGGGAACTGCGAACAAAATTTTTGTCAGAGCAGTGCAGGTCAAGGATGAATTTTTGGGGTAATATTGTACCCCGAGGTAAGATCTTACCCTTGTTATAGGTCAAGGACGACCTTGCTTAAAAAGATATAAGGTTTCTGGGTTTTCTCTATTTCTACATTTCCAAACCAGATCCAGTTGCAAAATTCCCTGAAACTGAACACAGACACCAAAAAATAGTGTTTTCCAAATTTACCCTATTATGAGGTTAGTATTTGTCTTCAATTCAATTGAGATTTCAATATATAGTTTCTATAATAGAATATAAGGTTTTCTCCTTTATTCATATTCTTCATCGATTGATTCATTTGTGCATTAATCAATCTATCTTGGTTGATAAATTTGGATCTTTCCATTGGGAATTTGGATTAAGAAATAGATCTTACATTCCCCTAATCCTATACATTACATTTTGATGAATGAAAACACACCCCTTTTTATATATTACAAACATACATGAACAATGTTTTATTATCTACTACTATGCCTCCAAATACACCACATCAACATTTTTTCTCCAAGAGAATGGAGATAATATTCAGAAACCCATAGATTTCATGAGAACCACCCTAAAAAACAATGAGTTAAATTACTCCCACATATAAAAGAGTGCCTTCACAATGGTGAGAGATTTAAAGAAGTTCAGGTTCTACATTCTACATCCACATGCTACAATTTTTGTATCAGAACCTACAGTAAAGAGAATTTTTACCCAATAAGAGATTATATATGTAATAAGAGAGGAGGTTGGATACAAAAAGTCTAGGAATATGATATACAAATCAACACCACCAAGCTAGTTCAAGGAAATGGTCTTTGCAAGATGATAGTAGAGAATGAGCCTAAAAGGATAGAGGATACACCAAAGGTGTTTCTGGTAAGTCTACAAGATCCATAGTTCTCATATATAACCTACTTCCTTACTTATGGTGAATGCCTAGAAGACCTCTCTCCAAAGAAGAAAATAAATTTCAGAATGAAGGTCAGAAAACATGCTATTTGGAATGACAATATGTATAAAAGGGTTCTTGATGAGACTTTCATGAGATGTGCAAAAACTTTGGAAATCTTTCCATGACGAAGATTATAGAGGGCATTATTCATATACTGTGAGTGCTTTCAAAATATTGAGACAATATTATTACTCACTCGAGATTTTTAAAGATTCTTACTGGACTAGGTATCTAAGTATGATAAATATAGACAATTCACTGGAAAGCCCTAGTTAACCTCCCTACCTTTAAAGCATGTGGCTATATAAGGAGCCTTCCAGCTATGTAGATTAGAATTTATTGGTCTCCTTAATCATAGTTCTAGTGTGGAATGCACTCATATACTTATAGAAATATACCACTTCACAAAATGATTAGATGTCATAGCTTTAAAATGATCAACTATAGAAGTGGTCAATGATTTCATGAAAGAGAATATTATGGTGTAGTTTGGCATTCTATTTAAGTTGGTAGTTGATACTACAACCTATTTTTCCTCAAACAAGATGATAAAGTGTTTCTATGATAATAGTATCTATCTAGCACACTCCTCAGATTATTATCCTCATGGTAATGGCTAAGCCAAGTCAGGTAAAAAGAACTTGATTAATATCATAAAGAAATTGGTTATAGGGAATCAAAATAATTAGCATGAAGAATAATTAGTGAAATTAAATAAATGAAACTACTCAATTCATGTGCACATAATTCTAAAGATAGAATAATGAATAAAAATATTAAGTTTTTTATGTTTAGAAGAATTTTTTTTAAAAATGAGTCAATAAATTGTATTATAGAGTAATAATTAAATAGTTAATCAGCTAAAGTTATATATTTATTATGACCTGTAAGAATTTTATGAAAATGAACTTAATAAAAAAATTAACAATTATTAATTTATGTACATGGGAAGAGTGATTGATAAATTAATTAAATAATTAAAACTATTTAAGTAATTATTCTCTTCCCAAAGTGTGATGGTTAAGTGGTGCTAGTAGTATGGTGGTCACCAATATTCAAACCCTTGATTGCAATCTTATGTTAATGCATTGTGGCATGTGCTAAATTCTCTCGATTGTGGCCTAATTATTTAATTATCAATGCACAATATTTTACTTCCATTTATGATTTAAATTTTATAGTCAACCTTACATCTAAAGCAATTTGTGGGTGACCTAGGATTCTGATTACATTGGGGGAGAGGACCTAGTTATTGAAAACCCTAAATTCATGCCTTAAAAATCATTTGGCCAATTTGTATAATTCTCATTTTTATAGGTTGACTTACTTGAATAGATCTCTTCTTGTAATTAAAGCTTTACATGCACATTATTGAATATGATATCACATCATGTCTACAAAAGCCCTCTAAAAAGGATAAATATAGTGGTGCATTAGGCAATTTTATGTGATGTATCAATACAACATAATCTACTTTTTTTTTATTTAGATAAAATGAATACCATTTATTTAATGAAAAATAATTAGAATCTACATGAAAACATCAATAACACCCTCCATGTGCAACGAATAACTAATAATAACTTGAGAATACCTTTATATGGGGCTTGAGTCATCTAGAAAATTCTATGTTGCTACTTTTTACATGATTCAAATTCAACATCTACCTAATGATGAGATTCCTTTCTAGGAAAAATTCTAGAATAATTGTCTTATACCTAAAATTGATATTTTTTCTGGCTCTTCCTCAAGAATAAAATTCTAACGATAGATAATTTGGTGAAAAGGGGGTTCTATCTCCCTAATAGATGTTTTCTATGTTGTGAGGACTATTATTTGGCTTCTTATCTCCTTCTAAGATGCTCCTATTCCTTAGAGATCTGGAAATCATTTTTAAAGAGATGGAATATATACTAGGATTTTCCTAAAACTACCCATGATTTTTTCCAGCAATGAAGTTGTCCTAGTTTGAATAAGAGAGTTAGATTGGTTTGGCTTCGTTTTGTTCCTCACCTAATTTGGAATATTTGGAAAGAATGTAACAATAGAATTTTTAGGGATATCCAGAGATACCCCACAATGTTTGTTAACACTATCTTCAAAAGCATTCAAGAGAATTACTCTCCGCATATTAATAAATTTGGTAAGTCGGGTGTGGAAATTGATTTATGGAATATTAATTCGATAAATGAAAAGAAAAATGACAATTCTTTTTTACTAGTTTTCTCCTCCTGAGGGTTGGGTGAAAGTAAACTTTGACGCTGCGATGAAAGGGAACCCTGGCAAAGCTAGTTGTGGGGGGGTCATCAAAGAAAATTGAGGTAAATTCATTGCTATTGTTGTTGTTTCTCTTGGTTCTCAAACTAATCATATTGCTGAGGACCTCTGAGCCTATTACTCTTTAAGGTTGGCTAAACAAATGAATGTTTAAAAGGTGTGGTTAGAAGGGGGTTCTCTAAACATTATAAATAGCATAAAAGGGAATTCTAAAGCTTCCTGGTCGATATCCAATGTACTATAGACATGTTTATAAATATTGTGGGATATTTTAAAAATTCCTATATTTTTCATATCTTTCGAGAATCTAATATAATTACTAATGTATTTTCCAACAAAGGGGTCAGTCTTGACTCCCTTATGACATGGAATAATGTGAAGGACCTAGATATGGAAACTAGCAGTCTTATTAATTATGATAAGACAAGTAGTAAGGTGGCAAGATTTATTGGAAATGATGAAATGATCATGGAGTAAGGATTGCATCACTAATAATCAATGTTGGCTTAGTATGTTAAAGAACCATAATTACTATTTCTTTTTGCAATCTTTTTGGGTGCTCAGGCTCGACAAATTTACTGTTTTGTTCTGTGTCTCTATATTTCATTGTCTGAATTTTAAGTTGGAGAGAAAGAAAACAATGGAGGGTGATTTGAATAGAAAGGAACATATAGATTTCATGGAGCTCAGGAAGAACCCTAAACTATGGGGGAAATTGGAGAAGGGTCAGATCATGCCCTATCTGGGGAAACTACATAGTTATGATAAGGGTATAACCCAAAAAATCATCACAAGATGGAGGAATAATTCTATTACGATTGATGGATGCCAAGTCATCCTCAATGTGGAGTTTATTGTATAGGTAATTGGCTTACCCTTGGCTGGTCTGAAATTGTACATAAATAGGAAAGTTTCCAAAATAGGTGCTAATAAGTTTCTCAAGACTGTAAAAGAAAGGGATTTCATTGTTAAAAAGAGGGATTTTTATATTGTCAACAAGATCAAGGATTTCTGGTAAAAGGTCCTGATTTTCATGATGTGATAGATAACTCTAGAAGGGCATTTTACTAGAGCCCAGTCTCACCATATTGTTCTTTTAAATCAATTCCACCATAAGGATTTTATCTCCTTCTCATACTATCTCTATAATTCTCTCGTTCGTAGTCTGGCTGCGAATAGGAAAAATGTTGATAAACAAGTTCTCCATTAGTGTCTTATATTGCTAATTCATGACTATATACTGAATAATATCCCTAAGAGCTTTGTGAAAAATCCTAAGGAAAAGAGAAAGAGCATTACCTTTGTAAAGGGAAAGGATGAATCATCAACCAAAAGAATAAAAAATATTGATTCCTAGATGATTGAAGACCCACTCCTTCATCTTCAAAGAAGAATAAGAAAGTGCTATCTTTGAGCTTAGATAATGAGGAGATGGATTCTAACGATGACTTTGTCGACGATGGAGACTCAGAGTTCTAGAGTTCTACTAAAAATAAAGTGGAGAGAAAGAAGAATAAGGTTTTAGATGTAGAAGGAAATAATACATCTTCTTCAGGGGATTATTCCAAGGATGAGATGAAGAACTTTGAGGCTAATAGGAAGGATTTTGAGGGAGATATAGAGGACACAAAGGATGATAAATATGATAATATTGACGTGGAAGGAAAAGAGGATAAAGATGGAAGAAATGAGGATTCTGCAAGGGTATTAGGAAAGAACCTATTATGGAGCTAAATTCCAACCAAAGAACTGAAAAAATCATTATTGACCTTGACCCTTCTTATATGGAGAAGGATCTAGAAAATGAGGAGGATCAATAGAAAAGGGTAGAGATTCCTAAAAACATCGATAAGGACACAAAAATTGAGAATGATAATGAGAAAACACTTACTAAGAACACCAAGGATGATGGCCTCATGGATGAGGGTAACCACAATGGCAAGGACAAGTTGGAACCTAGGAGGATTACGACATCCTGTACATACTGCTAGGTTGCAAGACTAATGATAAAGTCAATTTTGGGTTTTTTACACACTTCAAGAGGTAGAGCCCTCTTTTCTTTCAAAAATGACAAATGGTGCTATCGGGAGATTGAGAAGCTTAGGACACAAAATACTAACTTGGAGGCCAAGCATTAGAATCTGTTGGATAGAGTTAATAACAGGGATAAGGACTATGAACACTCTCAAGATTTTTTTTGCCCATGTTAAATTACTGACTATAATTAAATGTATTGAAAAAATGTTTAAAAACCTACTCAAGCATTCTATAAAGGGTATTAAGTCCTCCAGCGGTAACCTCCATTGGCTAGTTGACATGTTGCAGAAGAAGGATTGGGAAGCTTTGTAGAATCCTAATACAAAGGGAAAAGACCTTGAGACCAGAACCAAAATGAAGATGAGCCATAACACATCATTCAGCAAGGAGATTATGGGGCTCAAGGATAATTTGAAAAAAAATGATAGAGCTGGAGAAAAAGATGGAAAACTCCATGTCCACATTCTAAAAGGGCAATAGTGGCTAGTTTGTTTTGTTGGTTCTCTTTTTGTTTCTTGTCTTGTTGGTTGTTACTAGTTTGGGGTATTTTCACGCCTCCTTTTTGTTTTGGATGGTCTTTTATGTTGAGCTTGTTGTCTAGTCTATATCTTTAACTCTTTGGGTTTCGGGTCCCTATAAAACATATTTTTATTTAATTTACAAAACTTTAAAGTCACAATAACTTATATACTATAAATAAAAATGTTATAGATGATATCCACAATTACATAACAACTATTTTAATATGGTCAATTAATTTGTCTCTTATCCCATGTAGGATAAAGTAACTCAACATATAAATACAACCATTAAATTTAAAGGGAGTCTACTTTCTCCTAAATTTTTCTATTAGAATATAAATTATATTAAACACATGACATCCACAAACACATGACAACTATTTTAATATGCTCAATTAATTTGACTCTTATGCCATCTACTACAAGGTGATGCAATGTATAAATACAACCATACAATTTAAAGGGATTCCCGTTTACCTTAAATTTTTATATTAAAATATAAATTATATGAAACACACCATATCCACATACACATAACAACTATTTTAATATGATCAATTAATTTGATGCGTATCCCATCTACTAGAAAGTGACTCAATGTATAAATACAACCATGTAATTTAAAGGGACCCTCTTTACCTTAACTTTTTCTATTAGAATATAAATTCTATTTAACACATGATATTCACAAACACATAAAATCTATTTTAATATGCTCAATTAATTTCATTCTTAGCCCATCTAGTGCAAAGTGACTTAGCATATAAATACAACTATACAATTTAAAGGGACTCCTCTTTACCTTAAATTTTTCTATTAGAATATAAATTATATTAAACACATGATATCCACAAACACACAACAACTATTTTAATATGCTCAATTAATTTGACACCTAACCAATCTACTGCAAAATGATTGAACATATAAATGCAATCATATAATTTAAAAGGACTACCCTTTAACTTAATTATTTATATTGGACTATAAATTTTATTAAACACGTGATCTCCACACATACACGACAATTATTTTAATACACTCAATTAAATACTCAGCATATTAAATTTATTAAACATTTGATATCCACACATATATAACAACTATTTTAATATTAACATATAAATACAACAATACAATTTAAAGGAACTCCCTTTTATCTTAAATTTTTCTATTAAAATATAAATTCTATTAAACACATGATATTTATTTTCTTAAGTTCAATTAATTTTATTCTTATCCATCTACTATAAAGTAACTCAACATATAGTTATTATTATACAATTTAAAGGACTCCTCTTTACCTTAATTTTTTCTATTATTATTATTATACAATTTTAAAAAGTCCTCTTTACCTTAATTTTTTCTATTAGAATAAAATTTTATTAAATATCTCACTGGTCGATAGTTCACCTGTACTACATCTTATCCATTGCGACAAGTACCCAAACAGAAGAGGTGCATTGGTTGTCAATAATTATACCAGTACTCTACATTTTGAGGACCTACACGTCTCTGTTCATTCCTCGTAGTAAAGAAATAGAACACGTAGAGCAGAAATGTTCGTTCTTGATAATCATGAAATAGAACACGTAGAGCAGCTCTTTGCCTTTCAATCGGCAGCATGGATGCCCCAGCCATGGCCTTTAAATTACTTGCGTTTTGAACAACCAAAAATAAAAAAGGGTATACAGAAAATGGGCGTGAGACGATAAGGTTGTTGTTGAGTATATTCAGCAAAATGGTCATGGTAACTGGTTTGCTCTTCTGACACAGGTTCGTATGTATATAATATCATATGTAATATTGAGTTGATTGTAAATATCCACGTAAAAGAAACATTTGCATTTGATTAATATCCATTTGTTGATAAAGTATATCAGATTTTAGTCACTGTAGTTTGTGGAACACAAGTGTTTTTTTCAATCCATATTTTGATCACGTTTTAGAATCTATCACCAAAATAGTAATTAAGTAAAGAGAAAAAAAATGGCGCAGATTTTGTTTTATCATATTAGAAACTTCGAACTCTGCATGTATGGACCTTCTGTAGCAGTTACTTCCATGCCTCAGATAACATCATTTGACAGAAGTTTTCATTTATATAATTAAATATATACATGGATTTTTATTATTGTATTAGAAACTCGAGAGTTACTTCTAAGTTCTTTATGTAAAGGCTTGTTTGTAGTAATTACATGCAAACCCACATGTACAATTTATTGTCTCTAGAAACTTGCTGATTCTCGAGTTAGCAGATTGATGAAATGGTTGGTTGACTGCAAAATAACTGTTTTTACGTTTGATTCTCAATTGGGCGAACTGAGTTAGTATAGAGTATCTTGGTTAGTTGATTTTGTTTAAATTTTTAAGAAAGCTGGCATGTTAGTATCTGCCGTGAGAACATATGTTGCATTTGAGTTTATATCACAAATAAGTCTTTTCCCATATTTAGAGGAAAAAACGATTGACAATATTGCAATAAATAAAAGAGAGAATTTTATATGTTGTATTTATATGAGTGACAAGTTCTAACATTTAAATTTGAGAACAATACGAAAGGGAAGGATAGGTAGATTCATTGAATATATGCAATGTGTACTTGTATAGGAATTTCTTTCGCATGGGTAGAGTTGTCGCCTATCTAGAATTAATTATCTATCACTTCGACATTGAAGGAAGCTCGTTTTTGGCAAAAGCAAAAAGAAGTAGCACTAAGCAATATGAAGAGAAAAACACTAGGGTATGGTTAAGCTAATGACAAGATGATGTCAGTTTTGCTTGTTTGGCTGACAACGTGGTGTTGAAGATTTTAATAGATTTTGAACTTTTTGTAGGTGGTCTGCAAGGGCTTCACAGCAACAAGGGAGAATGTGGTATTAGTTGAAGGACTTACAGAACATGCCTAAAGGAAAACTACTTAAAAATATAACTAGATTCTTCTACCCATGCACAAAAAATGACATAGGAAGCAGGGATCTCAGTCCTCAGCCCTGATGAGTCACATGTCACAGTGAGAAATTGCATGGCATAAAGCTGAAGCAAGGCAAACCAGAGATTCAATTCTTTTATGCTCATCTTCCTCTTCTAACAATAAGTTGATGGAAAATGATAATGCAGTGATAAATTCCGAGGCAACCATTGATAAGCATGCACAACCTTTAGAAATGAAAGGTCAATGGGTTCCTTTTGATTTCATCTCTGCAATATCTTTTTCCAACAACTGATTGTTAAAAGAAGAAGATGGAGATGTCAGAATAGAATCTCTGGACAACCTTGCTTCAGCTTCAAGCCTTGCAATTTCCCACCGTGGCTTGTGCCTCATTAAGGTTGAGGACTAAGATCCTTGTATACTAATAAAAAGGTTGTTATTAAGACTACCAATAACAATAATGATCATGATTGAGGGAATGCCTTCCCATGAGCTGATACAAGTCCCTAGTATACCTTAAGTCCAATTTCTATCATTTTGCTCAAGTGGCAACTCTAATCAGCTTGAAATTAATGGAACACACATATTTGATTACTTTGATAGGTTGGTGTTCTTGAAACACATGTATTTGATAAACTACCATTTATCTTGGCACCTTTATGTGATTGTCTTGAGAAAGGTGGATTTTGATCATTTTCACTAACATTTAAACCCAATAAAAATAATTGAAATATTTGTAATAGAGAATTCAAATTTGTTTTGCAATGCTTATGTGTTTTGGATGTTGTGTCTATATAATTGTATGTGTACAATCAAGTTGGTATAGCATCAGAGTTAAGAGTATTTGTTTAAAAGATAAGTCATACTAAATTGTTTGTTGTATGTGTTGGTTGTCTTTATTCATATAAATTTTTATGTTTCTTTTGAACAATTTTATGATCATTTTTGTTTTTTGAGTGCATAAAAGATTACAATATATATTAGAGTTTTTAAAGGAAAGTTTCATACATTTAAAAATAAAAAAATAAATATTTAAGTGAATATTATGGATGAGATCATAGAACATCCATTTAAGTGTCAATAATTTAATCAAAGGTTATTGTAGTGTTTACTGAAATAAAGGGGTTAAAAGTAGGTAGTAATAGAGAAGAAATATTGTGAAGTAGGAATTTTTAATGTCTACATATATTTATTATTATTCTTATATATGTTTTCCACATGACATAAATTCTATTAAACACGTGATATCACAAATACATAAAAACTATTTTAATATGCTCAGTTAATTTGACTCTTGTCCCATCTATTGCAAAGTGACTCAACGTATACATACAACCATACAATTTAAAGGGACTCCCCTTTACCTTAAATTTTTATATTAGAGTATAAATTTTATTAAACACATGATATATTCAACCATACATAACAACTATTTTAATATGTTTAATTAATTTGACTCTTTTCTCATTTATTGCAAAGCTACTCAACATATAAATAGAACCATACAATTTAAAGGAACTTGCCTTTATCTTAATTTTTTTATTAAAATATAAATTCTATTAAACACGTGATATCCACAAATTAATAACAATTATTTTAATACACTTAATTAATTTTATTCTTATCCCACCTACTACAAACAACATATAAATATTATGATACAATTTAAAGGACTCCCTTTACGTTAATTTTTTCTATTAGAATAAAATTTTATTAAATATCTAACTGTTCGATAGTCTACCTGTACAACATTGTATAAGTTGCGATGAGTACCAAAAAAAACACCATTACTCCACATTTTGAGGACCTAAACGTCTCTGTCCATTCCGCTTAGTTAGGAAATAGAACACGTAGTGCAGCTCTTTGCTTTTCAATCAGCACCATGGAGGTCCTACCCTCGGCCTTTCAATTACTTGCCCTTTGAACAAACCAAAATAAAAAGATGTAGATTATTTTATGCAAAATGGTCATGGTGGCTGGCTTACTCTTCAAAAAAAGAAAATTACGTCGAAAGCATTTCTTATATGAAACGCATCTGCCTGAGTTAATGGATGGATGGTTGTCTAGCATGCCGTACAAATGCAAGACGATTGAATGCATCTGAATCGTCCACACCTTTTGAAAAACCATGAATTTGTTAAATTCTGGAAGTGTGAACGCGCCTGCATAATGGATAACCACATATTTTCTCAATTGACATTCAACCGGGGTTAAGTTAAGTCAGGTCGGCGCAGGATTTCGTTTTTTTCGGCGAAAGAAAATGAATAAAAAATAATAGGATGTATGTTGGGGTACAGTGTACATCTTTCATGACGATAACCCGTGATTTACCCAAGACTCCATCAAAAATACATTAAAAAAGCCGTGAATGACGGTACGCTAGGCTAGACATAGAACACGTAGGCTAACAATATATAGCCGTTGCGTCTCTAACGTCCGGAAATACATGGGGAGAGGACAATACCTGCTCGATTTCGGAAAAGTACCTCACTAGGTACATTTCCGAAAGCATTGCGCGATAGCACTGAAGGCCAGGAAGAAATGGAGATAGAGTATTAGAGTTTATCAGAGGCGGAGGCAGATGAAATTCATACATTTTCTTGTTTGCCTTAGCCTTAGCAATAAGGAAGTGCAACATGGAATCTGGGCTGAATGCCAACCTTATCATTTCCTCATCACCATTGTCCTGCGAAAGCAAATAATCAATGATTTCACACATATTCTCTGGTTCCATTCTCTGAATCCGCGAGAATACAATCTGGACAGCTTCATAAGCATCCATAGAGTCAGATCCCCTTCCCTGCAAAATGTTCAGCTCTATTATATTCAACCCACTTGGACCATCAAGTAGCATTAAATAGAACTAATCTGTTGTGATTTTCAAATCTCTACCTCGAAACCACCACAACCATCAATCAATCAATCAACAAACCAAATGCACGAATCTCATTGCAACCTCAAAACAGTCTGATTCCTAAGGATGCCAACTTACAATATATAGGTACATAATATACTATTTGGATCATGGAAATGTAGCACAGTATACCGTATATTACCTACTAGATCTTCCAAACTAGTTCAAACTAAGTCCAGAGCTGCTCCTGCGTTTTACTAATAGTATCTTCTACTCCTCCAAACAGGATTTGGTCGTTGGGTATTTACAATTGTATATAATCATGGCCACCCACAGATAGATATCAGCACCAACCATCACAGACGACTAACAAAATCTACCCAAGATGTAGCCGCCTTCTCTGTATCTGCAACTGTATCTCCTATAACATATTCGCCATTAGAAACGTAAACAATAAGCAAACAAAACTATTTGGAAGGCATTCTTAGAAAGTAAAACTGAAAATGGTCAGAAGAGGAGGAAAAGAAGAAATTTTGGGGAGTGGGGACCTACTTCTCTGAGATAGGAACAAGAACAGCTATTTGAAACCCTCTTCTGAATCTACACACGTGATGCTTGTTCTTCTTATGTTAACACTTTCTCCAACACTCCAAAGCATCACAGATTTACTCAAGATGAAATATGATTTATGAACCCATCAGTTAATGGACAGATTGCTTGAGTACCAGTAAAAGCAGCAGTTTATTGCCTGATAGGAAGACGAGGCTCAAAATTCGTTAAGCAGAAGTACGAGTGGTTATCCGCGCCACTCAGATAACTCAAGCTCAAATTCCCCAAAGCCCAGACAGCCTGTTGTCGAACATCATCATTCATGGAAGTAAGAAGCTGGACAAATACAGGCAATGCTCCATGATCAATCATAGTTTTAGTGTGATCGGATATTCCAGAGATTAAATTTATTAAAGACCAGGCTACTTCAATTAAGAAATCCCCAAATTTGTTATTCAAGCACGGGATGTCTGGTACTCCTACCAAACGAATGTCCTGCTGCTTGCAGAAAACCTCAATGCTCAAGATGTCATTCTTCTCCTAGATCACCAACCCTTGCATCATTGCTCCACCGCTTTGTTGGAATTAATTGCCAACTACTTTCGCCGTAACTCTCTCTCTCTAGCACTGTCACGTGTCAAGTCACTTCTTTCAACCTGTCCGTTTCCTTTAGACTTTGCAAAAGATATATTTTGATTTAGTTTTAATTGCATATCCTCTCCGTAGATTTATTTTTTGCCAGCTGTTCAATCAGCATTAAACTTGTATTTAATATTTTTAGGTTTCCTCATTCTAGGCACATTTCGATGTATATTTTGGACAACTCTTTTATTTTTGTAATCTCTAATGAATGGTGCTGCAGAACAGGGCTCTGCAATATGGAAATGATACTCCTTTGTATGTTTTAGATATATGCAAATATATAATATAAGACTGTTGTTTTTATTTTCTGTTGAATGCCCTGCAGTAGAACAAAACTCTCTCATATTGGAATATTTTTCTGTATGTTATGTTTTTGATAAATGCAAACATATATTAGATGTCTAGTGTTTTATCTTTTCTGGGAATGCTCTGTTTCTCTTTTTCTTCTGCCTCTGCCAACAAGTGGTATCAGAGCCTAAGGTTTCTCAAAAGAAGTTGTTGAAGAAAAGATTTAGCAGCAGCTAAAAGTTCCAGCAAAGGTATTCAACCAAGTGAGTCAATGGCAAGTAGAAGTTTAACAAATCCTCAAATCCCACAGTTCAATGAGAAAAATTATGATTATTGGTCCATAAAAATGAAAGCACTATTTTATTCTCAAGCTATTTGGGATCTAGTAGAGAATGGTTACCTAGAACCAGTTGATGCAGTAGCATACAATACTCTAACCCAAGCAGAGAAGGATACATTGAGAGATAATAGGAAGAAGGATTCAAAAGCTCTATTCTACATTTTTCAAGCAGTGCATGAGAGTATTTTTTCAAGGATTGCAACAACAACTAAGTCCAAGCAAGCATGGGATATACTCCAGACAACATACCAAGGAATGGCAAAGGTGAAAACAACAAAACTACAAATGCTAAGAAGGGATTTTGAAACAATTTTCATGAAGGAATCAGACTCAATAGACTCTTTTTTCACACAAGTGATGGGTATAGTCAATCAAATTAGATCTCATGGTGAGACACTAGAAGATAGAAGAATTGTTGGAAAGATTTTGAGGAGTTTACCTGCAAGGTTTGAATCCATAGTTGTGGCCATAGAGGAGACAAAGAATCTCTCACAATTTTCAGTTGATGAGCTCAATGCATCTCTTATCTCTCATGAGCATAGGCTTATTAGGTCAACAAGTTCATCATTGGAGCATGCATTCAAGACACAAGCTTCAATCAGTCATGGAAGAGGTAGAGGAAGAACAAATTTTAGAGGTAGAGGAAGAAATTCATATAGAGGTGGAAGAAATAGCCCATCGAGCTCAAGTGGAAGAGGTAGCAGCCAATACCCAAGTCATAATGAAACTCAAAATCAGCCTCAAGGCCAAAGGTATGACAAGTTTCAAATCCAATGTCATTATTGCAAAAAGTATGAGCATTATTCAAATGAATGTAGGAAGAAGCAATATGATTTTAACAAGCAAAATGCAAATTTTACAAAAGAAAATCAAAGCCAAAAATCAGAACAAAATACAATGTTTTTGGCTTGCAATGTAGCACAAGAAAATGAAAAAGATATATGGTTTTTAGACGCAGGCTATAGCAACCACATGACAGGAAATTTAGAAATGTTTTCAAGCTTGGATGAAAATATCAAATCTGATGTCACTTTAGGGAATGATGATAAGGTGGCAGTCAAAGGAAAAGGGGACATCAACATTCTAACTAAGAAGGGGGAGAAGAAATATATTTTTGATTTTTTTTTTTCTCAGTTTAAAGCATAATTTGATGAGTATTGGTCAGCTTGTTCAAAAGGGGTTTAGAGTATTTTTAAAAAATGAAGAGTGGACAATTTTAGATAAACTTCCAAGCAATCAGCTTATTGCCAAGGTTCAAATGACAAACAATAGAATGTTTCCCTTGAAGATTAGGCCAGATTTAAATGTAGATTTTTCTCAAGCGTATTTTATAATGAACCTACAAGAGGGTAAAAAAGAACTTTCTTTTGTCACTCAAACTGTATTTCAAGAAAAAATAAAAGATGAAAATTGGCTTTGGCATCTAAGATTTGGGCATTTAAACTTTGGAGGCCTAAATTTGCTTCATAGGAAAAGCATGGTGAAAGGATTGCCTTTAATAGAAAAACCAGAAAGAGTATGTGAAGGGTGCATCTTGGGAAAACAACATAGAGAATCATTTCCAGCAAGTAAGTCAATGAGCGCAAAAGCACATTTAGAAATTGTTCATTCAGATTTGTGTAGCCCAATGCAAACACCCTCAATTGGTGGAAGATTTTATTTTTTGACATTCATTGATGACTACTCAAGGAAAACATGGGTTTATTTTCTAAAGCATAAGAGTGAGGTATTTGAATATTTTTGTCAATTCAAAGCTCTTGCTAAAAAATAGAGTGGTCATTACATCAAAGTATTGAGAACGGATAGAGGTGGTGAATACATCTCAAATGATTTTCTAAGATTTTGCAAAGACCATGGAATTCACAAGCAATTCACAACTAGATACACACCTCAACAAAATGGGGTAGCTGAAAGAAAAAATAGAACAATCATGGAATTGGCTAGAAGCATGTTAAAAGCAAAGCATTTGTCAAATGAATATTGGGCTGAAGCTGTTTCATGTGTAACTTACATAATAAATAGATGTCCAACAAAAAGTGTCAAGAATGTGATTCGGGAAGAAGCATGGAGTGGAAGAAAACATAGTGTTTCTCATATGAGAGTTTTTGGATGTGTGGCATATGCACATGTGCCAAATGAATTGAGAAGGAAATTGGACAACAAGGGAGAAAAATGTATATTTGTGGGATACAGTGAAGAATCAAAAGCATACAAATTATACAATCCAATCAACAAGAAGGTCATAATCAGTAGAAATGTACAGTTCATAGAAGAAGAAGCATGGGATAGAGTGTAGAAAAAATAGTCAACATAACAGCAATCATACCACAAGAGGAAAATGAAGTTTTAATACCAGCAAATACTCCTTCAAATGTGACTCCTTCCACACCCATTCAAGCTCAACAAAGTGGTCCGCAAGTGACACCATCATCAAATGTAAGATCAACGTCATGTATACAATCAAGCACCCCCACAACTGGACAACAAACACCATCTACAAGTGGCCATCAAGGTGTTGGTCCATCAAGTCCACATTCAACCGGTTCTACATCAAACGACATATCAAATCCTACATTGGCAAGCTTGAGAAGACAAAAAATTAGAAGTATTAGAGACATTTATGAGCAAAATGAAGGTGAGAATAATGCTGATTCAATTTCTCTTTATGCTTTATATTCACAAGTAGATGACCCAATTCATTTTGAAGATGCAATTAAAGATGAAAAATGAGAAAATGCAATGGATGAAGAAATTGATGCAATTGAAAAGAATCAAACATGGGCATTAGTGAGTCTTCCAAAAGGAAAAGATGTCATAGGAGTAAAGTGGGTTTACAAAACTAAGTTGAATTCAAATGGTGATGTGCAAAAACATAAGGCAAGGCTAGTTGCTAAAGGTTATTCACAACAACATGGAATTGATTACAATGAGACATTTGCTCCCGTAGCCTGATTAGACACCATAAGAATGACACTTTCTATAGCAACTCAAAATAAATGGCCTGTTTATCAAATGGATGTAAAATCAGCATTATTGAATGGTTATCTTGAGGAAGAAGTATATGTGGAATAGCCACCCGAATATGAGATTTTGGGTCAAGAAGATAAAGTCTACAAATTGAAAAAGGCATTGTATGGTCTCAAACAAGCCCCAAGAGCTTGGTACAACAGAATTGATTCATATCTCTTACAAAATGGTTTTGATAGGTGCAGCAGTGAACCTACATTGTACATAAAGATGGATGAAAAATGTCAAATTCTAATTGTATGTTTATATGTTGATGATTTGATATTCACGGGTGACTTATCAATTGACATATTTAAAGAAGCTATGAAAAAAGAATTTGAAATGACTGATTTGGGACTCATGAAATACTTCTTAGACATTAAGGTCAATCAAAATCAAAATGGAATATTCATTTCTTAGGCAAAATATGCAAGTGATATTTTGAAAAGGTTCAATACGCTGAATTGCAAATCAGAACCAACACCAATTGTCACAGGTCTGAAACTAAGCAAGGATGATGATGGAGAAAACATTAATCCAACGTTATATAAAAAACTTGTTGGTAGCCTTATGTACTTAACTACCACAAGGCCAGACATAATGTTTTGTGTAAGTTTGATTTCAAGGTTCATGGAGACTTGAAAAGAATCACACTGGAAAGCAGGGAAAAGAATTTTAAGGTATGTCAGTGGAACAAGAAATTATGGCATTCAATATTCAACTTCAAATGATTTTAAGCTCATAGGTTATACTGATAGTGATTGTGCTGGGAGTATTGATGATAGAAGAAGTACATCCAGTTATGTTTTTCATTTTGGCACTGGTATAGTATCATGGGCTTCAAAGAAATAACCAATTGTCACACTTTCATCTGCTGAAGCAAAGTACGTAGCAGCAACAGGGGCATCATGTCAAGCTATATGGATGAGAAGAGTGTTGAAAGAGTTGAAACATGAATAAGAAGATGTAACGAAGATCTATTATGACAACAACTCAGCCATAGCATTGTCCAAGAATCTAGTTTTTCACAAGAGGAGCAAACATATAGATACAAGATATCATTTTATTAGAGAACTAATCAATAATGGAGAAATCTTTTTGGAATTTTGCAGGTCTGAAGATCAATGTGCAAATATCTTTACTAAGGCATTAGGAAAAGAAAATTTTATATTTTAAAGAGATCGTTTAGGCATTATAGATGGTAGTAGTTGTGATTAAGGGGGAAAGTTGGAATTAATCCCCAACTACTTTCATCGTAACTCTCTCTCTCTCTAGCACTCTCACGTGTCAAGTCACTTCTTCCAACCTGTCTGTTTCCTTTGGACTTTGCAAAAGATATATTTTGATTTAGTTTTAATTGCATATCCTCTCCATAAAGTTATTTTTTGCAGCTGTTCAATCAACATTAAACTTGTATTTAATGTTTTTAGGTTTCCTCATTTTGGGCATATTTCGACGTATATTTTGGACAAATCTTTTATTTTTGTAATCTCTAATGAATGGTTTTGTAGAATAGAGCTCTGCAATATTGAAATGATACTCCTCTGTATGTTTTAGATATATGAAAATATATAATATAAGACTGTTGTTTTAATTTTCTGTTGAACGCCCTACAGCAGAACAAAACTCTCTCATATTGGAATATTTTTCTGTATGTTATGTTTTTGATATATGCAAATATATATTAGATGTCTGGTGTTTTATCTTTTCTAGGAATGCTCTATTTCTCTTTTTCTTCTACCTCTGCCAACATGCTTGACACAAGATGACCAGCCAATAGCTTCTTGAGTTGAACAACAGTTGCCTCTTTAACCAGAAACCATTTGTGAGAGACTTCTTTCACCTACAGACTTTCAACAGTTATGCCTTTATCATGACTGGTAATGACTAAAGATTGTGACTTACCACCATGTTCGAAGTCATGTGTAGGTAGTGTTGGATTGACTGCAGACTGTATAGGACATCGTGGACCATTAGTGTGGACCTCCAATCTTCCTATGATTTTTTCATTCTCTGGAAGATTCAACTTTTGATCAAAAAGCTCATCACTGTCAATAATCTAGAGACGTCTCACATCACCTAGCACGGTTGGCATGCTAGAAATGGCCTCAAGGATATGCTCTTCAGCGGTATGCTGAATTTTCTTGCTCCCGTAGACCAGTCTTGGAGCACTCATTATTTTATTTTCAAATTCCTCATACATGTCTACCTCTCCATTTCCTTTATTTTTTTGTCAAACTTATCATCTTCCACACTAGAAGGTGAATTGAAGCTCTCACTCACCAATTGGAGAGAATGTTTAATCTTTGCTTGCCTGAAGCTCAACCGATCCAGCAGAGAGACAAAGTGATCAGATAGATACAATGGCAGAAAACTATCTTGTGTGGCAAAGAGACGCCAACCAAAGTCATCATCAGGGAGATAAAATGCAAGGATCTTCTCTAAGGCATCATACTCTTCCTTACTTACCTTAGGTGAAAATAAAACACAGGGAAATGCCCTGGCCTGCAATTGTTTTTCCACCAATTCTTGGTTCCATATCTCTCCAATACCTCTTCCATCTTCAAAAGATGAAATCAACAGACTATGTGCCTCCTCATCTCCAGGGTGAGCAACAACTTGGGCCTCATGACCTTCTTCTTGGTCGATATACAGGCCTCTCTTTCTGGCCTCCACCTCATGCTGTGTCACTGCCTCCTTGAGCACCTCACTATCAAAGGAAGGAAGAACCTTTCCGTCATACTCCAGCCATTCAAACCTCCTCCTTTTATTCCTCAATGAAATATCTCACTTTTCATTGAACAAATTTAATTTCCTCTTTAACCTAATAGTTAAAGAAATTATTTTAGCTACCCCAGATGATAGAGAAACAAGCAAAATTCTAAACTCTACACATGGACAATTAATGCCAAGCCCAATTGAGGCATCATCGTGTTTGACCTTCACCACCAGGATGACATCAATTTCTATTTCTTCAATCTACTCAACATCAACCTTATTTGCTTGACTAAATAATTTAGGACAATTCTTTTTAATATGGCCTTCTTCT
Source organism: Chamaecyparis obtusa (assembly GCA_027943335.1). Classification (NCBI taxonomy): domain Eukaryota; kingdom Viridiplantae; phylum Streptophyta; class Pinopsida; order Cupressales; family Cupressaceae; genus Chamaecyparis; species Chamaecyparis obtusa. Next base: position 36,703 of record BSBK01015292.1, read on the forward strand.
CTACATTCGTGACATTTATTTTTCAAATCCTCAAATTTGCAGTCTCTGGCCCAATGACCAGACTCTCCGCAATTGAAAAACCTCCCAATACAAGGGGATGGTGATGAAACTATTTTCTTGTTTTCAGACTTGCCTCTTCCAAGCCTCTCTGATTTCATGTCAACATCAGTAGCCAAGTTATCCTTATCTTTCCAGCCATCCCACCAATGTACATGGTGTTTCATTTCAGCCTTCATTTGTACAATATTATTTTGTAACAAATCTAAATAGCTAAGAAACTCTTCGATGACTGAATCAGCTACAACATCTTCTTCCATCTCTTCTCAGCCTCACCAGGCTCTGATACCAATTGTAAATATTAAAGATGTAGAGAAAATAGAATTAAACATAACAAAGAAGACAAACAAGATTGACACAATATTTATCGTGGTTCGGCAATATGCCTACATCCACACTTGAAGTAGGGAATCAATTATATTAATTAGTCTATAGTACAATCCAATACAATGTTTCTCATTATAGACCCTTACAACATATGGCTACACCACAATGATTTAAAGATAGAACTTTCCTGATAGGAAGAGGTAGGAGAAACCGAACGGTCATGTGACAGTTGAGCTTCATATCCCAACAGAGGGATATTGTACATGCTTCAAGGATTGATGAATTCTACATTTGATAGGAAGTCAAATGTGTTTCTTAGTGGCTTTATGAAAAGGGTAAGTGGGTGGATAAGGCACCAGTCACACCTGCTTGGACCAAATATGAAACCCTTGCCCCTTCTTCAACATTTTTCTTGGATTTTGTTTAGAGGAAAAATGGAGGAGGCAATAGATCTAGAGTTAGATAGATGATTGGGATCCCATGCGTTTCAGACAATAACATGAGGAACTATAGTCAATCTGGTAAAAAACTGGCTCTGGATCTTCCTTGATCCCATTGGGCTCTAATAAGAAGTGGATATGCTTTGAAATAATGTGGAGCTTGAGGGTAAGACTATGGCTTGGCCAGGTCTTGAGGACAAGACTAGGGTGCAATTAGGAATGGAGGGCATACGAAAAATGGCTTGTAGGAGGATAGAGGTGGAAAGATTGTCTCCCCTGCAAAATTTTAGAGTCCTATTCCAATGGAAGACGTGGTTTCCCTCTTAACAACAAGGGAAAGCATTTTACACTCATGCAATTTTCATCTAGGTTTGGGAGATACCCTTCTCTTTCTCATCTTCATAAGTGGATCCATTATAAATGGTATGGAACTATCCATTGTCAGGTTATTTCTTCACTCTGTTTTGTTATTGCTTTAAAAAAATCTTTTTGCTGGATTGGAAATACTTTATTTCTTAATTATCCCTCGAAATCCCATTTACGAGCCTCTCAAACTCATTCAAATTTTATTCTAGTTTGGTTTTTATTACCCAATTTTCCTTTTGTGTTCTTAGATCCGACGATTATATGCAAAATTAGGAAAACTTTCATCGAACACTGTTGTTGATACAAATTTATTTTCTGTTCTTAAATGAAATGCCCCTTCTGGCAATAAATCTTTGACTAGATCCTCAATTGGGGTGAATATTTGTCTCATATTTTTTTAAACTTGATTGGGTTTTAGATAAGAATCCTCCCCCACATCGACTTGTGATAAGTGATTTACCAGGCTCAACTTTGATTGGAGGGCCATCCTCTTACACTGTCACTATGTGTAAAACAATTCCACCACCGAATATCTTATCTTCCAATAACCATCTTACTATGACTTTATTTCCCAAATTTCCTCCTAATTCTATTAATGTCAGAGATGTTACGACCTCTCTTGCTGAGATTGATATTTCTAAAAATGACAAAAATGATTTTACTATTTCTATCCTTCTTAAGGATCTGGCCCCTTGTAGAAAGGTTCAACTCTCTGGTCTAAGTACAATGATTGTATTCCTGAGGAAATCAACATATTAAACAATACCTCTATTGCCTGTATTGATAATGACAATAAATATTTTATTAGTTCAGTCAGTCCTAAGGATTTGGTCCTTGATAAGAAGGGATAATATTCCAAGTTGAGGTATAATGATGCTATTTCTAACTATAATTAAATTTCATTCAATTGATACAAATGAGGAATACACAAATTAAAGCATAGCTTCTTCAATAGACAAATTAAAGAAAATTTTGAATAAGGAATCTTATTTTTCTTATGGTTTTTATGTCTTGTTCATTTGTAATGAAATAAAGCAGTGTCTTCATCCACAACAGCCCCACATTTTGGCTATGGACATCTAAAACTAAGAAACCCAATAACATTTTCCTTCATTGATATTTGAATGTAGCTCACCCAATAGCCTTTACAGAAATAATGGGCAAAGGGAAGGGCTTTCATGTTAGCAAAAAATTGACAATCCATGAAGATGGAACATTATAACTAATCGTCAACTAACTCTAACTCTTTTACTAAAGCCTTGTGAAACAGTCCTAAATTTTTTCGCACTTTCTACTCATTCAGGTTTGGGGATGGATTTGGGTTCGTGAATCCGGTTCCTGGATTCGTGAAATTTTTTTTCCCATTTTTGATTTGTAAGAATATATATACATATATAAATATATACATATGTATGTATATATATATATACATACATAAATATATAGATATATATACATACGTAT
>BSBK01015293.1:0-2500 GCA_027943335.1 Chamaecyparis obtusa
ATTTCATTGGATTGTCAGTGATGAAACTAGATGTCTCATCCACAGAAGTGTTAGACAAGAGGTCCTCCACCTGGTTGGCCTCCTAGAAGATGTGTTTCAAAGTAAAATTGATTCTTGAAAACTCAAGATTTATGGCCTTGCTCCATGGGTTGAACTTCCAATTTTGTATGAAATTAAGAGATATAGCATTTACCGCAAAAATAGAGTCTCCTTCAATGTCCACATGATCTAAAATTTTCAATCTTATCCATTTCACTCCTTCATATAAAGCTCAAAATTTTGCCTCATTGTTTGATCCATTTGGTAGTTTGATCACCCCACACCATAATGGAATTCCTACACAATCTTTAATTATAAAGTCATAGCCAGAAGCACTAGGGTTTTACCACACTGCCCCATCAAAATCAAGCTTTAATATACCATTGGGCGGGGGGGAAGCACCCATTTTTCCATCAATCTATCTATTTTATTCTTCATCATATCTCCTTACAAGATAATCATATAGCTCCAGACTTTGGTTATTTTATTGTCCTAGGAAGAGAAGAATTTTCACTTCTTGTTTCTTACAAAAACATTAAGATATTCACTTATCCCAATCTCAGTTATGTTCAATACATGATCTATGGTAGACTTAGCATTTTTGAAATGTGCACATTTTTCTCCCACTAGAGGTGCCACAAAATCATCATATTTGTGGAAAACCACATGCCACTCCATAACGATCCACTAGATGGAGTGGGCCAACAAAGAAAGATATCAACAATTGTATGAGGGAAAGGTCCCCGCCACCCCAACATACCTTGAAACCTCCTCAAGCATGTATTAGTGAAGACACATTGTAGGAAAATGTGGTCTAATGTTTCACTTTTCTCTTTATAGAATGGTTACCAAAAGGGTCTCATAAAACCCAATCTCTCTAGAAGCTCCCCTATAAAAACTCTTTGTCACATTATGAGATAGTTGAAAGCACCCACTTTTGAGAGTATAAATTTATTCCACACCAATTTGATTAGCCACTCACATTTTGCACTATCAATTTGAGAAATTGTATATCCAAGTTTTGAGGAGTATTCCCCCATTTTAGCTGCACACTAGATGATATTGTCTTCGTCATGATTTATAATCAATTGAAATTTTCCAAGTTCCTCTATCAATTTATTCCTAACCTCTTCTTCCAAAATTTCAAACTATTTCCATTGGAATGTGGGGACTATCCTTGATCCACTTGATGTTCATAAAGTCACTTATTATGGGTCCAAATGCAACTTTTGTGATCTGTACAACTTCTTAAGGTCCATCAACATAGGAGAGTGGGGTTAAGTCACCCCATGATTCATGCCACAACATAGCTCTCTTACCATTTCCAAAATTCCATGTAAGGTGTTTAGTAATAATATTTCTACACTTGCACATGAAATTCCAAATCAAAGATTCTCTTAGGGGGTTAGCCAAATTTAATATTCATGAGGGATCTATGCAATCTAGGTACTTGTAATGTAGCAATTTTGTCCACAATGCCTGAGGTTTTCTATACATGCACTAGATAAGTTTAGCCCCAAAGGCATGGTTCTGAAGTTGGATATCTCAGACTCCTATACTGCCTTCCTCCCTCTTTTTAGTGACCTCATCCTATGCAATCAATGGAATGATGTGTGTCTCATTTGCACCTTCCCATTGGAACTTTCTTTGCTGGGTTGTTAACTTCTCGGCCATGTTGCTAGTGATTTTTGATATAAGAAATCATGTAGATGGGTATTGTAGCCAACACCAATTTGAGCACTATAATCTTTCCTACTAGTGTAAGCATTTTTCCTTTCTTGGATGTAGTTTTTCTTTTAGCACTTCTCTATTAGACCTTTTCATAAGGAATCTCATGAAGATCCATAAAAGGACAAGATACCCAAGTATGTTGCAGGTATATTTTCAATTTGAAACTTTAAAATGTTTGCAATCTTGTGTTGCAGTAATTTGCATGCATTGAAGAAATAAATTCTTGACTTTGATTTACTTATTACTTGTCCAGCAGGAGCAAAATAGACCTCCAAAATATTCTTGATCGAGTATGCTTCTTCTATTATTGATTTTCCAAAGAGAAATATGTCATAAACTAAGAGTTATTGTGTTAATTGAATTTTCTTGTTGACAATGGTGACACCATTCTATATACCTTCCTCCATGTACATGATATCACGTGGCTTAATGTGTCTGCCATTAGCACAAACAAAAAGGGGGATAATGGGTCTCCCTTCCTAAGCCCATTGGAGCCTTCAAAGAAACCACATGGGTTAACATTGATAATAATTGAGTATCTAATCATTGATATGTAGGAAAAGATCCATTGAATCTAATCATTAGAGAATCCCATTTATTTCAACACTTTGGTCATTAAATACCATCTTACCTTGTCATAGGCTTTGCTAACATCTAGTTTTAGGAGCATAGACCTCATACTATACTTTTTGATGGAATGGAGTGCCTCATGTGTGGTTATGATGTTTTA